>CM043017.1:50555832-50698741 GCA_023690525.1 Holotrichia oblita | reverse complement strand
AAATAGAAACACACACTGTAGAAACAAAAGAAGTTAGTACAATACAAAAACACAGCGAATTATCAAAGGTAAAAATGTTTAATCAATTGTAAAGGTAATAATGTATTAATTTGGTATAATACATATATAGCTTATACTTAGCGACGAATTGGATCAGAAAGCAGAGAAAAAATGGTCGACCTTTTTACAGAAGCCTAGAAATCCAAAACCGAAGCCAAAAATAGCTAAAGTAGAACAGAAGGTAATCAAAATATTTATCATTCTTTTTGTATGTGTTCGTCTGAAAAAGTTGTAGCATATATGTACAACATATGTATAACATGATTACAACATTGTAGCCACTAAAGTGCACAAGTACAAAGCGGATCAAAAATAATACATAAATACGCATACGGAGTTTACTTATGTCCGAGTGTACGGCGGACAGCCTGAGCTCCTGAGCTCACTATATCAGTGTTATTGTGAAGGAAATTTTGAACATACGCACGGGCTGCTTGTTCATATATTCAATATTTTCGTTTAAAGCGACAGATAGAGGATATAGAAGCAAGGGATGTTTATAATTGCGGAAGACGAAACGTAAGGACAACCTGATACCTTCCTTCCTTCACAAACAAAATTAGCGATAACAGATGTCAAAATAAAAAAATACCAAATATGTATGTATGGTTTTTCGAAACATACAAATAATTGCATAATTTATATAGTATACGTTTGGTATATGTATGCTATTGTAATTCGAATAATTTGCAGTACAATATACATATATGCAAAAAATATATATGTAACAATATTTGTTGCGATTATAGCGACTGTTTTACAGCATTAATTTATCCCCGACAACTATGCAAGTAATACAAATGATAAAAGTATATTGTTTCTGTTGGAACTTATTATTTACATTTTTGGAAACTCTGCAATCTCTGCTGTGTATGTAGAAATATTCGCAGATATCTATAAGTATTAATTTAATCCCATATGACAACTACATATTTTTGCATGTAATTTATCTACTTATGTTTTGAATTGTTACTGATGCCGGTCGTTTTGCTACTCAAGTAAATACGGACCGTGAGGATTAAATTTTCCTTACACAACTGAGAAACGACCGAGTGCAGCGCTACTATTGTAGAGCCTAAGTGGTTCATAACAGATGAGCGCAGGAATCTATTCAGTTGAAACGTTGTGTATTGTATTCGTATTCTTTTCAGTTATCTGTATGTAAATTTATCTGGAGTAAACACAAACAAATTACAAAATAGTTGAGGCGATGAAAATCAAAATTCTTGTATCTATAAGAAAAGGAATGAAAATGAGTTGGCAGTAACATAGCGACAGAGGCAGTAAATATGCTTAAAAATCAGTTGAAAAGATAACAACAAAAAGTAAAATGAAAATGGTAGACAAGAATGTATAAATAGTGTTAGTAAAACAATTCCTGAAAAAAAACAAAGCCAAATGTTAATATAGTTATGTATAGATTCATGCTTTTATAGCTTATCAGAGGAACTAGATAAATATTTACAGGTTTAGGTACAATATACAGGGTCGGGCAAAAAGAGGGCACACCGAATTTATGGCTTAACTAGCACTTTTCGAAAATTTAACCTAAATTAAAGTTTTTGTATATTTTATGTATTATTTATTGGTGTTTGCAGATTTTCTGTTTTGTTACATTTTTGGAGGTGTGATGTCACCGAATAGTATTTTAAATGAATCACCCTGTATTTATTTTTTTTTTTTTGAGTAGATATTTTTCCTGAATTCACTAATACCAGGTTTAGTGGGTCTCTGACTTATGCTTTCATAAGATAAATAAAATGTAATGGTACCTAAATATTTATTTAATAATAAACGAACGACAATAACTGAAAATTCTACGTATCTACATCTATTTACAATAGATGTTCGAACTGAAAACCTTCGGCTGCCTGACAGTATCCTAATCTGTCAACAAATGGCGTTAGTGAATTTTTGTATCATTTCAGGCGTTATACTATTTTGTACCGCTGCTATGATTCGATCTTTTAGTTCTTGAAGAGTTTTAGGTAAATCCTTATAAACTATCGACTTCAAATGACCCCAGAGAAAAAAATCCAGGGAGATAAATCCGGTGACCTCGGCGGCCACTCAATATAGCCTATTCGGCCCATCCACCTCTGCGGAAATACTGTGTTTCGCTAACCGTAGCCGCATAATGAGGTGGAGCACCATCCTGCTGAAACCAAATTTCTTCTGATAACTGTAGCTGATTAATACGATTGGGAAACAAACGAATTAATTCTGGAACTATCTCACCATAAAAGTTGTAAATACCTATCACCATTTAATGTTCCTTGTATAAAAAAAGATCCAATTGTATTTCCTCTGACTATTCCACACTACATGTTCACTTTTGTTGATATTGTGTGACCTTCTTCCATTCAGGGCGGATTATTATCCGACCAATACCGACATAATTATGTCGATTTACAAATCCGTTTAGGCAAAATGTTGCTTCATCGAAGAACACAATGTTATTCATAAACATATTATTCATAACATTTAAATTCATGACGTCTTCGCAAAACTGCATTCGTTTATCAGGATCATCTTCATTTAATGCTTGGTGTAATTGCACCTTTATAAGGATGAAATCTATTTCTTTTCAGTATTCTTCTTACAGATCTCTCACTAATATCGTTATTTATTACAAGTTTTGATATTGAATTTTTAGGTTGTTCGTGTACCGACACTTAGAATTACATTAAGTTCATTATCTTCATTTGTAGCTGTCTTCTTTCGTCCATTACCGGGAATATTTTTACACTGCCAGTTCCTTAAATTTCTGTAAATTCCGAGACGCTGTTGACTTTGAAATTGACGAAATTCTGTCAGGATATGTAGCATTAAATAAATCAGCGGCTTCTTGTAAAGATCTCTTTCTATCTCAAAACCAACAATCATCAATAAAATAATTCTTTCACGTTCACTTACAATTAGTTGAGACATGATTAATTTTATTAATGTCAAATAATTTGTAAAATCAAATGTGATAAAAAAAAACAAACGAACTGGAGTTTTTGTACCTAATAGTGTTATTCGAATGTACGTTTTTACTTTGACTTGAAAAAATATTGTAGATAAAAAGTCATTCGACTATCAGTAAAAAATGTGTCCAGATGAGCTTGGAAAAAAAAATCAGAATATCAGAACATTTTACTAATATAACGATGAAATAACTATTGGTAACATTCTGATAATTGTAATTTTACTGTAAATGTCTCTGCGTTTCCTCTTGTTATTATTTTGTACAACACACATATGTTTTCACGAAGTATTTGCAATCGACTACCCGACAGCAGTAAAATGGAATTAGAATTCGAAATGTATCGGCCGCATAATTTATTTTTTTAATATGCATGATGATACATTTTGATATTTGTACCCTAGACAAGAAATATTTTTAAAATAGAATATGTAATAAATGTTGTACATATATATGCTACAAAATTTTCAAAGTCTACTGAATGTCACTTACATTAATTCATATTATTCATAACTCATATTTGTTATACAAGGCACCACCATATAGAGTAATAATTAAAAAACAACCAAAGAAGGGTGAACAAGTTCACAAAGAAGTTAGTTGTTCTGACACCGATAAAAACGAACAAGTAAGTACATCGCACTTACTATTGCTACGTGTTTGCGTCACACACCACCCTTGTGTAAATTGTTCTCTACTTTAAATGTGTGGTTTATGTTGATTCAACTTTTTAACCTAATATAAGTTATACCTTATACAACAGGACATAACTGGCGAGCACATCCTGTATAAATCGGACATAGCGCAATGAAATTCGTTATAGTAGTAATTTTAAACTAGTACAGCTCATTACAGAAACACGACACCACTAGGTGTTGTATGGTACGTGGAAGAATGGCTGATCATTTCGCTAACTCTTCAACATTAGCCAGCAAATCGATAGTGTGTGACATATTCTATTGGAATGAAACTCGAATAATATAGTGTTATTCCATAAAGCTCCACATTAGTTACAGCAGTACAGCTCGCGTAGTTAATGTTTACTCCCCAGCCGCAGGTCATCCCTGCAGTAATTGTCCAGAAGACAAAGTACGTGACAGTAGTGTTGTTCGCTTGGACTCGAAATTTTTATACTCGGTTCCCATTGCAGGACCAGTCCCGATTTCAGCTCTAAAACCGAGCACACGATTTCGGTTCTAGAAGTGGATTCCGGATCCCTACAAAATGGATTATAGTACAAAACATCCAAGAGTGGAATAACATAATAATTTTCTATCGGTACTATTAGTGTATATTGTAGAATAGAATGTAACATGAATCAAAATAGGAGAAATGAACATAACTACATTAAATGCAATTATAGAACCGGTTCTGGATATTTTGTATTTAATGATTTCCAAACCGGCTACAGACATAACGGTTTCGAGTAATTAGCGTCGGAGGCCGTTGCGGTTCTAAAACCGATTTGAGATATCTAACAGTAGACGAGTACTTTTTAACAGCACTATGTGACACTATCGCAACATGGACCAAGGCTTCGTCCTTCAACAATCCACTCTTGCCATGCTCATTGTACACTATTTAGTGATATATTGCAAAATCTGTGCCTTATGAGAATATACTATCAACTGATTCTAATAACACGCTTATCCTGCTGCCGCTGCGGTATTGCTATTATATATACACCACAGATTACGTTTGTATCTCCGCACGTTTGAAATATACGGGGTGTGCTCATATATTCCATACAACAATGTATTTTGTTTTCTTCTACTAGCAAACAAAAGATTGCATAGTTATAAATTCAGGCAATCGATTGATGGAATAAATAAAAAAACTACCATAAATACAGGTTGAATAACGGTTGTTTTCGTCACAGATCAATAATTAAATAAGAGAATTTAAATATGCAATAATTTTTTAATATGTTATTTGTTTAACTTGGTTTTCACGACTGAGAGCTGACATTTTTCATGCGCATTTAAATGTTTTAATTTTGCTAATAATTAACATAAACAATATTACATATTTAAGTTTATGTTTTCTTTAGTAACAGATCTGTAATGAAAGCAGGTGGTTTCCCTTTAGTTGTTGAATAGTCGTTTTTATATATTCGATTACGTTTTTGAGTTAGTGTATGTATGTCAAACAAAACCGCTTATTAGTATCGTTTTATTATGTTATAGCATTTAGAAGATGAAGTAAATTTGCCTGAAGATAAAGAGGATGTAGGAACGGACGACAGAGAAGCAGGAGATAGTGAAAATCAAAATGATGATCTAGATGAAAATCAGAATAGTATAATTGTAGAAGATAATGACGTCAAAATTGAATCACAAGATGAAGACCTTGTTGAGCACTCAGAAAGCATTTCGGATGATATAGAGATAGTAGAAGCACCCACTCCCGAAAAGAGTATGCTATGTAACATAGGCGAAACATGTAACTAATCTATGATATCTTATTATGTTATTCTAGGGTTATCTATAAATTTAGAGGAACAATTAGCTTTAGTCCAGCGACAACTACAAGCATTAGCGCAGTTACCCTCTACGATACAGGAAACATTAAACACTGTAACACAACAATTGTCGGAACTTGTAATTGCACAACATTCACAAGCTCAGGTATGTTCGGACACCATTATGTACAGAATAAGCTATAAAAGTCGTGCTATTTGTATTGGACTTTTAGTATTGTGGTAACAATTCTCTACTAGTTGCTTTCTTCTTGCTGAGAGTCTTCTATACATAGTCTAGGTTGGTTATTATGTCATAGGCCAGCGAAGTGTAAATTAACTTATCTTGTGAAGTAACTTGTGTTATAACTTGGAGTCCAGAATTACATATAGACTTTTGTTGAGACGGATCTTGGAGCCAAAGATGGTGGAACAAATTTGCTAACTATCGTATGCATGGTAAGCTCACACTTGGTAAGCACATTAGCTTTTGAAGTGGCAATACATAGTAACTTTCCGCTCTTAATGTGTTGTTTATTAATTTCTCCAAGGCCTAGAAGAAACTTTGTCAGGAAAATTGGGTTGAAATATTCTCCTCTAGCATATATCTTCTTATTCGGTTTCGTTATGAATACTGCCTTCACTTTCCTCCATTTTATTGGAACGTAAACCAGTGGCAAACTAGGTATTAGCAATATACTTACATACGTTGTGTTGATACATGTTACAAGTTGTATTAAGCCCGGAAAGATTTCATCCTTTTCAGTTGATCTATGGGCTAGCAAATAATACGTTGTCCAAATAATAATAATAATAATATTTCTAACATGAGATTTCAGAGTTTAGTTTTTTTGTCGCTGCCCTTATTACTCAGTGCTCAACATTTTGTTCTTCTTGCCTTTAACCATTTCTAAAGTGGATTTACAGTAAAAGTTGTCGTATATCCACGTTGGTGTTAGTGACGGTACCATTAGTTTTCAATAAAGATCCAATTTTCTGATACCTTAAACAATCTTTTCGATTTTCTCACAGTACCTCTGCCATGAGTTTTGTTTGTCTTTGTTGATGATTCTATTGTACTGCTTAAACTGGTTTCATAGGGTCGTCAGTCTCCGGTTTTCTTTATTATGTCAAATATTTTACGCGTCTCTGTCCTCAATTTAATAAAAGCCTTGTGATAGTATTCTCCTGCAATCACTCGAAATTCTTTTCGCCTGAATAGGGAATATTTTTTGTAAAACATTTGTATGGCCTGGGAATATATCTTCTGTCATTAGTTCCAGATCGATTGTATTGATGAGCCTAGCAGTACAGCCTTTGAGATCTGATTGCAGGTATCTATAGATCTCCCGGTCGTTCAGTATTTCAATATTCGCTAGAACCGTATCCAATTCTAACTCAAACGGTAAGCATCTGTCAGTTAGAGATAGCTTCTTTAACATAGGTCAATGTGCCGCCAGTCGGCAAGTGGTTATTGTTTTTACGGTCATCTTTTCAATTTTACAGATCTTTGTTAACTAATATTTTGCTAATAGAAAATTTGAGATAATTATTAGATAATTTTTAACATTTTAAGAAACAAGAAATTTTGTCAGGCTGAAGTATAGATACACTTTATTCAACTTGCCAAAGAATATTTTCCAAAGCCAAAAATTGTGTTTTAACAGAAGAGCCGTACAACATAATTAGAAGTTAATTTCTCATATAGACAAAGACTTCGACTTTGGTTATATCAGGATCAGTTTTATTCAAAACATTGAGCGTGATTATATATTTAACGTCGTCGCTGAAGATTGTTTTTTTTCGATTTTTAAACGGTTAAACTGTCAGAACGAGCTTTGACATCGACGTTAAATCTAATCGATGCGATACTTAATCAGGCTTATTATCCTTTGTGATAATAAATGTTGTCACGTAAAATGCCCATTGTTTCGAGTATTTGATTTAGTATGCTACTTCCTAACATTAAAAAATAATTGCTAACTATATTATTTATAAAGTGTTCAACTACGCATACATTTGTATCGTTGATTGTCGTGGGTTAATTGTATGATAAATTTTATAATTTTAACATATATATGTCAAAATTATAAAATTATACTCGTCTACTCGTTCATATCAGATATACTTTAATAGGTTACCACTTCAAGTTTTGAAACAGGTGTTCTCTAAGTGGAGTATTTAGTCACGTTTCATTTGTAGTATTTTTCGTGGAAGTTTCTCCAAATGATCAAAGTAATAATTTGTAGTAGTTGTCTCATATCCTACAGTCACGTATGAATGTAAAAGCGTTAAATAGTGTTGTAGTTGCTATTTCTATTTCCATCTGTGACTCGACAACGATTCAATTGATTACCTAGATAGTTCGAATTTTTTAACAACAACAGACAACAATAGTTACAATGAATTTAATTAATAAGATGTATAATTTCGTTTTATATGATATAATATATGTATAGTATCTGAGATTTACAGTTGGGTTTTCTATTGTTACCACAAAATGGAATTTATTAAAAATACAGCTACTTCATGATATACTCGTCGATGGCTTATAGGAGCACAAATTAAAATTATATAGAGCTATACAAAGGGCTCTGTAAACAATCAATTAACCAAAAATATTTTTTCTTTGATGAAACACGCTACATATTGCTAAATTTTTCGATTGCTGTCGTTCTTGATTTAGAATTATTTTTCAAAAATGCTACTTGATTAAAAGTATTTCGTTAGTTTAATTTATTAACAAATGCGAGCCCTTAAGCTAAATCAATTTTTTATAAGTAGCATTTCATTGTTGTGCCACTACATTTCATCTCTGTATTTCATTGTTAAAACATTTAATTTATTAACAAATGCGAGCCCTTAATTGCTTAAGCTAAATCAATTTTTATACAAGTAGCATTTTAGATGTTCAATGTAAAAAGCGCTACTTAAACAAAGAGCCAACCACCATCGCGTAATATTCAAAGCATTTAGATGTTCAATGTTTCAAAGGCAATGGTTTTGTACACAAAGGTTTTGACAAAAAAAATGCAATATTTGAGGTATCTACTATAGTCGTTCAACTGAACAATTTACGTCAGCCGTAGTGAATGAAATTGATGTTACCGATTATAATTGAATGACAACAGTAACGCAGATATATAATGTTAACAATATTAATTACCTAACATAATTCTACGAGTAAGTTGATACCTAACTATATCGCATTAACTGGTTTTGGTAAGACGGCAGTTATATTAGATATGTTGAATCACGAATTACTATTGATGGAAATATGTTCACTACCATTTTTCATAAGTTTCAAATAATGTTTTGTTACAAACACAAGCTATTATTATTCAGTTAGTCAGATTAATTGAGAGATAGGTGCTTCTCTTGTGTTGTTTTGAACCTATAAAAGGTTTTGTAGTTGTAAGTATTAGTCGCTATAATTTACATCCACCAATAATCGGTCAGCATATTAGGGTATCAGTTACCTTGCTACCTCTTTTCCATAGTTAAAATCTGTTAACGAAAGTGTTCTCCATACTCATTCCTTACTGCATCAAGATTTTCAGGGAAGAAATCCATGTAGTGTACTTTTAAAGACATATTAAAACCCATATATTTATAATATGCTATAAGATCGGTTACAATATTATAGTAAATTTCGACCTTCCGATTAAAAAAAAAAAGTAACCCAAACTGCTTTTTTCAGTAGATTCAATAGTGCTCCAAAGTTTTCATTGTACCTTGGAGATCGTATTTATTGACTCACAAATGTTCCTTCTTTAATTTTTTAATCACTTATTTTAAGAATCTTTTAAATACATAAACCCAGAAGTATTGTCCATGGTTTTGATAAAATTAAACCTAATTTGATATGTAACGGAAGTAGATACACATTTTTATGATTACACAATGCAACATGTATCACCTTTTTCTGACCAGAAATGAATGATTTGTATTTAGGACATCCTTTTCTAATGTACTGTTTTTTTCTGTTCCTACTATTCCGTCCACATAAAAAACAACAGTAATTTTTACATGTCTATACAAGTAATTATGTATTCTGTATTTTTAGAAGTTGATATTGTTTACAGGAAGTTACCGTTGAAGCAAAAGTTACTACAGAAGATGAAACTACAGAAGAATATTTGGAAGTATCAGGTAATTATATTAATTACAGTAATATAGCTAATATTCCTCACAGAAATACATCCACTTAGATGTGAATATATTGCTGTTATTAACTGTAACTTTTAATGTATCTATGTTATGACCTTTGTGTACTTATTTTTCAAATCCTGAAGTATTTCCACTTATAGTGCAATGCAATAGCAAGTTAATTAAATACCAATTTATTCCGGAATATATAAAATTATGTTTTCGTTAATGTTAATGTTCTTCAGTGGAAGAAATTGACATTTAATATGTCAATTTCTTCAATTATTGTCTAAGTTATTTCTTCTATAGAATTTCTAGACTTGTATCCGTCTTTCAAAAAATCAGTTCGAAAAGTACCAGCGATAGTACTAGAGAAAACTCTCCAACATTATCACTCTCACTAGATGACGAACATTAATTTTTGGTTTTCATACAGAAACTCTCGTAGCATATTTACTAAAAAAAAGTAATTACACTCGAAGTATTTTTCGGTGTAAGAAAATAATATAAATCCCAGATTTTAAGCAACAATGAGCGCTGACACCAATATTAAAAATGTACGTAGATTTATTAGTTGTAATACAAATATTTGCGGTAGATCACGAAGAAAATGTGCTCTCCGTTCTGGAAGAAGAACGTTCAGAACACATCGACGACGAAACTGTACAAGAACTTCATGAAGATATGGTAAAAAATGAAAGTGAAGATGAACAAGCACTATTTGAAGAATTAGAGAAACAAATTGAAGAAGAAGAACAACGAAGGTTAGAAGAATTGGAAATGCGAAGAATTGAACAAGAAAGGATTCAGAAAAAAGATAAGGTATTTTTATAACTCATTAGTTTTTCAATGTTTCAAAAGTGATAAACGAACAAAATATTCTTCATACTTTTATAATACCGGTTATATATTTTTCACCATATTTTAACAAGAAGAAAATGTAATTTACAAAGAAAAGTAAAGTAAAATGTATTTTCTTTTGACCTCGGAATATATTCTGTTAATACGTTTTTAACAATGATGTTACCATATTCAGTAGTATAACTTGTACTGACATCACCACAGGATCTAGACGACTAGCGTCGTTTTTATTTTATACTTATAGTAAAATACAAAACATTGGTTTGAAATCCTGTTTAAGAACAAATTATACGACTGGTAAAACAGTTTCCTATAGATATTGTTTTCAGACAATATCCATTATTGCGTTTTAAGACCTTATAATATAACAATATATGTACGTACAGAGCTACTCATAGATAAGCAAAACCTACTAGAACTCATAATGCTGATATCAATTAAAATTTTACTTCGTCAAGCACCTTTTGTTTTACCTCACTTTGAAGATTCCAGATGTTTAATCTTGAATCGTTATGGTTTAGTGATATTATCTTAAAACTACAAATATAAATTCTGTTGACAATTTATTTAGAGCAATAAAAACATTTTGCGATAATATTGACGTAATAGCTTTCGAGCATGCCTTCTTCTCGGCCTCAATTAAACAATATTTCGTTAGAAGGTCAAATTATGACATTGAATTTATTTTTGGCTATTTTGAAAACTATTTCAAGGTTCGACGCTATCTCTCGCACTGCTTGGACTTTGTATTATGCAAGATTTTGCGCGAGTTTTAATGTAAAGTACAGTAGTGTTACTACATATTTACAATCCAAAAATAGTATGTTCTCTTTAGATAACTTGGTAAAATCTAGTAAAATAATATATATCATATATGTATAAAAAATGATTAAAATTCTTTTGAAATAAAGGATCCGCAGTAGTTGTATATTGCTGCTGAAATTTAGTTAGCTTACATTTCTACAGTTGAAAACTGTTGATTTAAATATTCTTGGAGCTATCTATTACATAGTTCGCTAATTTGAAAATATCGATATAAGATCTTATAAGAGGGTGTAGATAGTTAGGGCAACTATAGCTCCTTAGTTGGAATAAATGATAAATATAGAAGCTATCCATTTATTAGTTACATCTAGAAAATTTAAAAAAAAGTTGCACTTTGAACAAAGTACTATGTTGTTTCTTCGTGTGCGGTTAATCTGCCTATCGCAAATATATAAAATTTCTAGAAACCAGTACAAAAAGTTTAAATTCTATTGTATGTGTGATTCTCGTTATTTGAAATACCTAATGTCTTGTTGCCAAGGCTCATTTTTTTGCTGAATATTTCTGAAATCAAATTGAACATTCCTATGAACTAATAACGGGAATAACAGTTTTGAAGAACCTTCCGCATTTACTCTTTGGAATTAACTCCTAAATCGTAGTAGAAACATTTTAGATCTTTAGAATCGTAGCGAGATATTTTGTTTTCTTCACTTGCGTCGAGTCAAGTTGAAGGAATACAGTAGGTGATCAAGTCATTCGATATTTTCTTTTGTCAAAAAACTAGATTCAGTTCTCTGTGCCAGTTTCTATGATTCACGTTGAATTTAAAATTTGTTTGGGCTATTTCCATCGTCAGTAGGATGATGAGATTCTGACGTTTCGGTGAAATATATATCACCGTCTTCAGGGAAGCTCTGATAAGAGCTATTTGTCTCTAGTCTGCTCATTGATTCCTTACTAGAATCGAGACAAATATCACTAACAACAAACAATTGTTTCGATGTATAACTGCGTAACTCCGACGTAATTGACGGGAGGAGGGACAACATAGCATTGTACCGAAACTGTAGCGGAGCACCGAGATTACGTTGGAGTTAACTGAGAGCGAAAATTTAATGCTTTAATTTGTGTTAAAGGTTACAGGGCAGGTGCGGAGCAGCATCGTCAAATCTCCGAACTACATATTAAATTCGCGGTAAATTTAAATTAAAGGTTTAATAGATTTGTTGAATTTTTTAATTGTCATGTAAAATATGTCTCTAACAAAATAAGACTGAACTTCACAACATTTTCAAACGTTCTAGACATACAACACCTAAATTCTTTTTTCGACACTAACATAGGTAAATTAATCAAATCGGCAGCATCTGTTTAGCATGTTGTTCTTCAATGGCCGTTGAACATAATAAAGAGAAAAGCGATAATCGATGAACGTATACACACCACATCAAGGACAAAATGGTACTGAATTGAATGCAGCTGATGCAACGGAATGTGCTGACTGATGAAACTAACAACATGCTAAAAACTGTAGATATTACGGAATTCTTTTGGAATCATATTGACCAACAGCGATTGCGGTCCTCCCGACTAGTAATGCATCAAGTGATTGAGACAACCAATAAAAAATGAGACAAATGTTGTGCATTTAAGATATCGGCCCATGAGAGTTAACAAACGCAGTTATACATAAAAAAATTGTTTGTCGTTATGGTGATATTAGCCTCGATTCTAGTAAGCGAATCAATGAGCAGACTATAGACAAACAGCTATTATCAGAGCTTCCTTCAAGACGGTGATAGACATTTCACTGTAATTTCTCGTTGAAAATTCAGATTGAACTCGAGAAATTTTCAAAGTAGTGGAGCTAGTAATTGCAGAGGATTTGTTGATAATCTTAGTAGCTGCATAATTTTCATTAAAAAATCCTAGCAACCTTTTGAACACATTCTTCAGATGAATGATGAACTTAGATCATCTTCATTCTCAATGCACTCTGTTACAAAATCTTATATACGATTTAAAAACATTCTGACAACTCATTCCTTTGCCACCATAAACATTTTCAGTAATTTTAGGAGTTTCTGACGTTTTTGTAGCACTTCTATGCAATTTGCGTCATTGTTTCTTTTTCAAAGATTTGGAAGAGATTGTAAATTGTTACTTTTGTACAAATTAATAAATTAGTGGAAATGCATGATTATTTTATGAATATATTCATTTAAAGAAAATTTGAGGACCTAGGTGCATGAGAATAAAATACTCTTCTTTATTTGACAAAGTGCGAATGTGCGCTGTAAGTATTTTTGTGTATGGTATAATAGTATTGGTTCTTTGAATAATCGCGTAATATATCGAACTGGCCATGTATGAATTGTTTTGAGTCACATTCCAATGGTATGCGATTAAGCACAATGTAGGTATTATACATCTAGTTACAAGTCGCATATAGTGCCTATTGAAATAACTTTGTTAACGCGTTGTTATAATATACCTCAAATTATGAACAGTTCCTTATGTATAGCTATAAAATGCTGCTTTTCGTTGTATTCAAATTGTTAGAATCCAGATATCACTAACATGTAATTAATTACAGTATATACGTAGTATTTAAATTATCAGCAATGTCAAGTAGATGAATGAGGTAGATGCGATAGCAAAAGTTAAGATCGTATCTTCTCGACACATTGATTTTTTAAATAAATAAATGAAATAAATCTGATTGCAAACTAGACATGCTAGTCTAAAAAGCTTGTTCAAAACAATATTGCTTTATTGCAGAATACAGCAAAAGGACAATGCGTGCGTTTTCCTGAAGGTTGTTTAACGTTAATTAATTTAAGCAAATTTATTTATAGGATGTCTAAAATTATGACGTACCCGTAGAATTTTTATTTTTATTTAAAGCATATGCACAATTGGTTTATCATTGTACTGTACAATCTTTTAAGCGTCTATGATACACTTAATGTATGTACTAGCTTTGTGGAAACGCATTTTTCTCATCCTTAATAATTTTATCATCAATTCAATAGAAATTTATCCTAGAACGTAGAACGTCATTACAGGAAAGACGATGCTCTCAACCTCGAACACCCCTCCAACGTCCAATAGTTTTACCAGGTGGTCGAAAATGGTGCAATCCTGATGATGCTATCTCAAAAATTAGACGGCCTTCCATGACAGACGAGAAGATAGATAATACTATTAATATGTTCTCTGAAGTAATTGTTGGTCGCACTATGGGGTAGGCTTAACATTTTTATAGTATTTAAGCGCTACTGTTTTCAGGTTAACCATTGGAATAATATATGGCCATGGTCCGATACTGAAAAAGCAGTATACAGGTATAGTATTTCTTTGAATATTTCGGTCATCTTTGGAATATATTTAACATAAATTTTTAATTAGACACATAAAGATTAGTATATGTCTGATATATTACTTAAACATTGTGTCTGCTAAAATTTTTTATAGTGACTCTCGAGATGACTGAAACCTAGTTTTTCTTTATTGTTTAATATATTCGGAATATACACGAATGTATATTATATCCATTACATCTCTCAATTAGAAAGTAATTAGTTCTGGAGTAAGGTTATTGAATGTTGTTTCCCGGCTATGTAAATTGTAAGCACAATTCGTCTTCCTCTCTTATTGTTAGTGTACTATGTAAAATTATATAGAAATCCCAAAATAAATAGTATATACTAAAACGACAAAGTTTGAAGTTTATGACATTTATATGTAGATTTAATGCTTGCTTTCCATTTCTGTAAGAAATAAAAGAAGTACTACTGTTCTTTTAGTACTACAACTAATTTTGATAGTGTTGCTATATCAAACAAAGCTTGTTGAAGCGGTGCGTTTGAATTCGCAGACACAAAGAAATTATTAAATGTTTTCAGTTTTCAAACGCTTTGCTCGGTTTTTGTGTGCGTTCAAATTGCTAATTTAACATAACATACGTCTGTATTAAACTTATTACACCAAGATGCATTTCATATATCGACATAATATTCCGTTCTAACCAGTTGTATGTACAATAAGTGTGCAACATATGCGTTTTACGTGGTGCAGAGATCGAGATCCGTCTTCAATAATTCACCATCGCAACTTATTTAAACCTAGAAGATTTATTTTTTTATTTATATATAAAATAGTATACTGTAGGAAAAATATTTATTTATATTTATTTAACGAATAATTTCTACAGTTTCTTAATTTGAGTTTTGTATTTTCTGATATTTCTATTATGATTATATTGGCTAATGGAAGCATGATTTGGCAAATTGTATACATTGTTAAATTAAATAGTCTAATATAACGAATGTTGCATCAATAACTGGACGACCTAAATGATACATAAAAAAAAAAATTGTAAGACAAAGTTAGGCGGATCAATAGTGACTATAATGTAAGAATATATTAGTTCATACAGACTGAAAGTGGAAAGCTTGCTCTTTATTAGGGAGCGCGCCAAGAAAAGTAACTTTTCTTCCAAATAAAATATGTTATTTTTCTTCAAACGTCGACAAATTTATGCAAGAATATCTATTTTCAATTCAAAAGATAAGCGGGTTTGCAAGGAGGTTTGGACATTTAGAACAATTAATACGAATAGGTACGCGTTGTTTCTATAGTAACTCATCATGAAACTATCAAGTGGACACTGTCAACATTGAAATTATGTGTTTGTATGTTGCTATAGTAACACTTTTGCCTCCAGCGGCAAAAAAGTGAAAAGTAAACCTCCGACGGAGGAACAAGCGTCAATAAAGGCAGGTTTCCATGCCTGCGTCATGCATCTTGCGTCGCTGCAACGCCAACAGAAAACAACGAAGTTGTGTTTTCATGAATACATTGTACGTTTTGCGTCATAGCAGCAAAATATGCTAGTGGTTGTGTCCTTGATTGAAGGAATACATAAAGATGCGCAACCTATGACAGATCTATCAACTGTCATAAGTTGCGCATCTTTTATGTATTCCTTCAATCAACGGTTGAGTTATAATTACGTAATAAGTAAAGACGAAGAAAATGCTTCAACGTGTTTGTTTGGTAATAAGGTAGAGTTGTACATAAATATATTATGTATGTGTTTTCATTAATTCTAGTATAAAGTTTCTCTAAATAACGCCCATTTTTATTTCGGTTAAAGTCGGGTCTAGTTTGGGTTGAAATAGGTTCAAGTATCCAATGCAGTTTTTTTAATTTTTTGAATTGATATATCTTAACGTTATGCAGTTATTTCTAACAGATCTTGAAATTGTTTGGTAAACATTCGAAAATATGTGTGAAAGGTGTCGTTAGAATGTGTATAAAGTTCTTTCATTAAATGTTCTCCATCACCTTGTTCACTTCTGCGTTTATTTATTGGCCGTACCCAATATTTGTACTTACGTTTTATCTTTCGTTTTTTATGTTTTAAGTACAAATATACAATTATCCATGTCCTGGCTGTAGTATCGCCGTACTATATCAAGACTATTCGTATTTGATGTTTGCTCATGACAGATTATGTTTAGAAAAAGATATAACAAAAGTTATTGCTATCTTTATTTAAAGAACGCAAAAAATGGTTATTTAAAATGAACCACTAGCAGTCAACGACGCAACGGCGTACAACGCACGACGCATGTATGGAAACTTACCTTTACTCGACTGAGTAGCCGGCCGCAAAGTTTCACTTTTTCTCCGCCGGAAGTTTACGTTTCACTTGTCCGTTCACGTGTCCCTTTTAGAGGAGGATCCGTGATGTTATGGGGAGGCATCTCTTTACAGAGCCATACAGGATTGGTACCATTACCTGGGGCTAGATTAACAGTAGGTAGAGATATCACCAATATTTTAGAAGAACATGTGATACCATATGCGCCCTTTGTTGGCGACAATTGTGTTTTCATACACAACAATGCGCGACTCTACATAGCAGGAATGGTACAGCAATATTTGCAGGAAGTTCATTTGCCAATATTAATGTGGCTTGCACGAAGCCGAGACATAACCCTATCGAGCATGTCTGGGGCCACCTAGGACAAGCTTTAAAACGGCACCGGCGAACATTCCGTAACCTTGAAAACCTCGAAGATGTACTTTTACAAGAATGGGAAAATCTTTCACAAGACTATGTTGCAGACCTCATACGCAGCATGCCAAGGAGGATGGAAGTTGTAATTCAAGCCAGGGGTGGATATACCAGATACTAGTGCCATTTTAAACCAGAATTTATTATTTTGCAATTGTGAATAAGGTGTTCTTTTGGTATTTTCTGCATTATACGAGTTGACCAGTGCTGTTAATTATCGTGTATGTTTTTTCATGGCCTAATATTTACAAGTAGAATGGATTAGATGTTCAGAAATGACGTTTTATGTAAAAAGTTGGTGTGACGATAATTATTTTGCGGAGTGTATCTGATTTCTTCTTCGCTTCGCTGATTTGTTACAATTAGATGAGCTGCATTCCTTACGGTATTGCCACGTCGGCGCTAACTAAAGTTATTTGCCAGGTGTTGCTCAGTTTGTACCCATCTTCTCGGTTGAAGTTACTTGGATTCTTCATAATTTCCAGTGATTCTCGTATCAATCTTTGATGGTACTGCGTAGTTTCGGCTAAGACCTTAAGGTTGTGATAATTAATGCCATGGTCCTCATCTTGAAATAGGTATTCAGCTACTGCACTTCTTTTCGTATATCCACGTTGGGTATCCCGTCGGTGTTCCTTAATTCTGCACCGGATGCTCTTTCCTGTCTGTTCGATGTCACTTTGTCCGCAATTACACACAAGTTCGAATACTTATTCCTTTGGTGCTTAGGCAGCTGATCTTTATTCGGCGGGAGCAACTACTCTATTTTCTTCATAATGTTAAACCTTGCTGATTACAACACGGACAACAACAAGAAGAATATTAATTCTTCTTATCTAGCGTTTTCTTTAGTCTGTCAGTTATTTCAGCGATATATGGTAGATATGAATATTTTTTTCGTTCTTGTTGACTTAAATCCACCTTCTTCTTTTCTCTGCGTCGTTGTCATATGTCCTTGGTTTTGTAACCATTCTGTCGTAATTCGTTGTATACATGTTGAACCTCAAATGATCTGTGTTCCTTATGGCTTATCTTCTCTGCTTACCTTACCGGGGATGTAGCGTATAGATTTCGGTCGGTATGCGTTTCCTTACAATATACGGCGGCTTATCTCGTTGCTGTCGTCTTATTTCACTAATACGTCGAGACAAGGTGAGAAGTGCCATTATTCGCAATTTCCATGGTGAAGTTAATGTTCGTGTGTTGCCTGTTCAGATGTTGCAGAAATTCGTCCAATGTCTCTTCTCCATGCTGCCATATAACAAAAGCGTCGTCTACATATCAATACCAGTACTTCGGTTTTAAGTTGCTAGATTCATTAAGTTCTAGTTCGAAAGCCTCTATGCTGCACCACTTTTCTGTTTCCATTCCATAATAAATATATCAAGGCCAGGTAAAGTCTTGCCAGTTCTATTAAATGTTCTCGTAGTTCTTCTGGTACTAACTATTTTTTAATATTTCTAGTATTTCGACTACTGGTACGTTCGTAAAGAGAGACTTGAAACGTCAAGTGTAAACTTATCTACGCGACAACAAGCGGAAGAATTTAAGGCAGTAAACAACAGTCGTGAATACCTACGCGCAACACATTTATAACAATTATTAAAATATGTAAGCTTCATACACTACGTGCTCAATATGCTGTCCTTATTTTCTTGAAGGTGTTTTATTTTACCAAGCGAAAAATATAATAGTAATTGCAACCACTATTGATCCACACAACCTTGGTCTAAAAACATCTTGTACCGTGTAAACGTAAGGGACTTTTAGGGACTTTAAGGGAATTTTATCAAATAGGGTAATAAATTTTACTTCCAACAATTTTAATTTTGGCCACGCATATCTTGCATTTCTAATTTCAATAATAATTTTCTGTGCTGGTAAATCAGCATTTGTATTAACTACGGCAAACACAACTTCATACCTTTCTTTTATGTTATAAATAGGAAACTCTAAGTGCACCCCTTGTCCCTTCTATCTTTTATTTAGTTATAACTGTATACAATAGCGTTGGCGATCTTGTATCGGCAATAAGTACAGTCCTAAACACGAGTAACTATTTATAACAGCAAACACACGAAAGAAAATTTGAATGCGATGACGATCGACCGAATTATATTTCCTCTGCCAAAAAAAAAACCTTATTACTATTTATAACAGTGTAGGAAATGTCATTGTAACAAAACTACTATATTAAGTAGATTACTTTTATGATGATATAAATATGAATAACAAAATACTGTGAGACACGATATAAATATAATAGTAATATTACGAAACAATGTATACTACGAAAAAATGAAATGAAATAGAATTTATTCATTTTTCATCAAATCATTAATGTAAATGTATTGTCTAATTAATTTTTCATAAAAAAGAATTACATTCATATCATTAAATAGGTATTTTGTAAGGAGCCACAAGCATAACAAATTAAACGACTGATGACAAAGCATATTATAGTAGATTCTATATGTTTCCATTTCGTAACAAATACCAAAATTATATAGTATGTTAGTGTTAAAGTACTGACTTAACTAATAAAATGACTGATTACACTAACTTATGAATTTAGGTTTGTTCGCTAATGTTTAAATTGCAATTGACTAAATATACATGTTGTCTTTTCAAGCATGATTTAGATTTCCCCTATCACATAATACGACACAAATTACAAAATAAAAAAGCATTGTTTTTCACAAACTTATACATATAAGTGTAATGTATTAAATACTGACAAATTGACACTTTTACATTTTAATATACCTATCAAGCAATAGGAGAGGTGGAAGTACTGAGCAATAGTCTGTAATTTGAAAATGTAAAAGTGTCTATTTGTCTCTATTAAATGCATTATAGTTATGTATTCATAGAATTTTTAAAACGCTTACATAATTATATTCAAACAAAGAAATATCTTGTTATTCTTTTAGATATCTTTTTTTTAAACAGTAGTCGGTATTCATATTTATATTTTACCTTCCGTAGTCCCTAGCTACATTTCCTTTATGTCTTCTTTCTTCTTCTTTTATTTCTCTCTGCTCTTCGGTCATTTGTCTAAGACTTTCGGGAAAAAAATCAAGATGAGCATACAAAAAGTAAGTTTTGATGCTCATGTTACAACCTAAATCACGAAGTTTTTGTAACATATTTTTAACAATTCTTACATAATCCTGTGATTTATTTTTTTCTAGAAACGTTTTCATTAACCTTTCGAAAGCAATCGGAGTTGTCCTTTCTACAACACTCATGATTTACTAAATATTTTTTAATTAGCCAAGATGCTTAAGTTATTTTAGAAAAAAGACAATTTTCTGTTAAGCTACCAAACCATATTCACAGTCTGAGTACTAAGTAAGGAACATTTCATTATATGACGTCATCAGTCTTTTTTTAATCGCAACCTTTACTTTTTATATCAAGATTAGACAATGTTTACATTTTTTATAACATTGGACGAAAAAAAACACTTGTAGCAGGTGCAGCTGCGGCGGCTTTCTTAGTTGTATTGTTTAGCATCCTTATCACAAAGATCATGAACATACCTAAATACTACGCGAACTGTTATTGATATACATTTAAAATTCAGGAACGTCGCAATCACAGATCACTAACATCTATAGATACCCGACGCCCATGCATTAGGTTTAAACCGAATACTGGAGCGCCTCTGGTGTTTGAAGGAATGAAGTAATTTAATTTAGCGATAAATTCAAACGGAGGTCAGTAATAACTTGTGAATGATTTATAATAGTTATTTGTGTATTTAGCGAAAAGTGACACATTATTGCGCGATAGCAATAATGTTCCTTTTTGCCTGTAATACATACACACAACATTTTTTCTAGAATCACTTAATAAAGCGAAACTGTTTAAATCATAAACTTTATTGTAAAATATTTATAACAAATGGTCAATAGAATAGAATACAATAATTCACTTATCGGCATATTTTGTAACCTGGAACCTGAAAGTGACGATTATGATACCTTGGCTGTCTCGGGAAAATAGGCAACAAATACGGTTTCCAAACATTTACATATTTTCTTCGCATTACACCATTCTATGAAGTGGTCGCTTCTCATTGTCTTTGATTTTTCTGACAAAAAATTCAAACTTACGGCTCTTGCAGCAATTCTGATCTCAGAATATCACTATCACTATTTTCTATAATTTTGTTCAAATATATTTTGAGTTAACGCGTAAATTGCGAGAAATTATTGTGCTTTACGATATGTCAATTTGAATGTTACATACTGGTTGCTATTGACAACACGCAATTTTCGGACTTACTGACAGTCAGTGACGGTCTTCGGTACCTAAACATCAACTTTTCGTTGCCAATGATAAGCAAAAAGCATTCTTTGTCAAGTAATTGCAGAAAAATATTATTATATTTATTATTTCATGATTTGGTATTATGAGTATAGATAGTCCCTAAGGGTCATATTTATAGTCCGTGCTTGAGGTTGTGTCGATGCTTGAGCACGCGATTTTGACGTAAATGTCATTACAAATGTGTCAAAATCGCGTGCTCAAGCATCGACACAACCTCAAGCACGGACTATAAATATGACCCTAAGTGATCACAATTAAACCTCGAATGGCTCCATCTATTGTTTGAAGGAGCAAACCACCCAGCTGGTACAATCTGGTTCCATTTAACTGAAACGTCTATAAGTGTAAGTGGTCTGTGGTCGCAATTGTTAGACACTTAAATAAACTTCAGTACACAAAAGCAATAAGTAATGATACAGTATTAATCGTTTCGGTAGCAGTTAAACTGACGATGGATAGTAATGTATGTATGCCCAAAAGCTTTGATAAAGATACTGCATAAGGGAAAGCTTCAGCTCTGTAAAGTAGAATTGGTTGAGCCATTAAGGACGATTTTCATAGATTTGGCAAAAAATGATAAGCAAATACGAAGATAAAGGGATGGTCGAGACCAGTGTGGAGCCCTTCACGATGGAAGAACTGAGTCAAGCAGCCAAGAACATGAAAAGCGGCAAGGCCGCAGGCCCTGATGGAATACCACCGGAGGCAGTAAAAATAGTAGTGGAGTGTTCACCAAACTGGCTCCTTGGACCAATAAATAGAATTCTGGAAGTGCAGGAATTTCCAGATGGGTGGAAGAAAGCCAGAGTAGCCCTAATCCTGAAGCCAGATAAGCCTCTCGATCAGTCGAGCTCCCCTTGTGCATGGTAAACACCATCAGCAAGCTAATGGAGCTCCTCATAAGAGACAGACTGCATAGGGAAATTGACGATACGGGTGGTTTGCACGAACATCAGTATGGATTTCGGTCCGGAAAATCCACCATTGAAGCGTTGGAGACCGTTAAAAAACTGTGTGACGATAGTGATAACAAATGATATGTGCTCAGAACCCTAGACGTTAGGAACGCGTTTAACGCTGCAAGCCACAGACTCATCGTCCTGGAACTGCGAAAGCGAGGGATTTCGGGATAACCAACCTAGCCAAGCTTATGCCCAACACTAGCGGTCCAAGAAGCAGCAAGATACTGGTGATCTGCAGCGTGGTCCACATAAACATACTACTGTATGGGGCACCGATATGGGCGGATGCTGTAGGCATAAAAAAATACAAGGATAAGCTGAGTAGGATACAAAGGCAAGCGCTGTTGCGTGTGGCGTCGGCATATCGGCGCTGAACGTAATCACGGGAACGCTGCCCATAGACTTAATGGTCAAGGAGAGGGCATACATCTACAAACACAAGAACGCGGGATCCAGGACACGGACGGATGCTAGAGAGAAAGCCCTTGACACCTGGCAAGATAGATGGAGTGACGGTTCTGAAACTGCAAGATCGACCAAGAGGTTAATAAAAAACATAAGACCCTGGCTAAACTGCAGCCATCGTGAGGTAGATTACCACCTGTCTCAGGCATTAACGGGGCATGGATGCTTTAGAGCATACGCCAAGCGATTCGGTAAAGACACTGAAGATTACTGCATCTACTGTGGAGCTCAGGACACTGTGGAGCACACCAGTTTCGTATGTGGCAAATGGCAACACCTGAGAGACGAAGTGAGAGAAACGGCAGGACTCCTGACACCGGACACCCTAGTGCACAAGATGATTGCATCGGCCGAGGTATGGGACAAAATTCATGCAATGGTGCGTGGCATAATGACACAAAAAGAGCTGGACGTACGCGCACGGCTAGCTGACAACACCAATAACAGCAGTGATATCTGAATATTGCCGGCCCGAACCCCTAATCACCTGACGGTGGACGGGGGATGTAGGGATGCTCAGCAAAGCAAGACAGCCCAGCAACTGAAGTATATTTGGAAAAGATGGTTCCAGTTGCTGCATGGGGCGGTTCACGCGGGCCACTTGTCCGGTCGGCAGACCGGCTACGTCCGTTTAAAAAAAAATACGAATATAATCCAGATTTTACCAGTAATATTGGTTTTTTCTGACGAGGCAAGTGTTATAGTTACACGAAGATGCAATATGCGTCACAGCATGGTCCTTGCAGAGGGAATAATTGCGTACATAGAAGATCAATGTTTGTAGGAAATGCGATTCTTTATTCTCTCTTTTTTAATAATGTGTTGGTGTTCCATAAAAATCCGTACTACATAAACCACGCATAGTCGTATGCATTGTTGTGTATGTAAACCAGATCTATGTCCTGTTAAATATAGAGGACTGCAGCGTTGCGATACGCCGCCGTTACTTAGCTTAGTACCACTCATTGCGTATACAACGATGTTCTATTATAGAATAGTTTGCATGACGCGTTCTCAATACACTATTCAATAAACGATGCCTTACCATTTTCGCAGTGAATGCACTTTGATTTCCTGTAAACTAACCTTATACTCGAATGGCTGCGAAGACGATGTACGCGACACTATCGAAGCATGAACCAAGCTCCTCAAATATGCGAGAGTATTCCAATCGGCTTATACGTTTTGTAGTTACTCGATATTCCACTCTTGTATACTGCGATCAATACATACAAAAAGTAGTATTAGATTTGTTTCGGCAATACTTTCTGATATCACCGGAATTTACAGAAATCTAACATTTTAAATTAAAAGCTCGCACCACAAAACAATCGTAGCAAAACTCGATCAGGAGCGGTTTAACTTCCTGATAAAACAAAACAATTCAATATTAATATCTTCGTACAGTGAATGTTTGGCAACATTACAACCGCTAGCATCTATCTGTACATATCTGGAGTCGACGTAATGCAATACTCTTCATTAGATAATTTATACACAGGACGAGGTATCTACTCGGATTGGCCGATTGTGGCTTAACTATTTACTTTATCAAAAAAAAAATTGAGAAAAAGATATACCGAATGAAGTTTTCTGCAGCATAAAAATATTTTGCAACTTGTAAGATTGTGTCTGTATGTTAAGTTGCTTTGTTCTTTTAATTGAACACCGTGCATATTATTACATTTTATAATTCTCCTATGTAATATAGGGTAAATTTAATCAACTTTACACTAAAATGCAATACTTTTCGAAATATTTAGATATATCCTGAAACGAAAGAACAATGAATCTACAGAGTACTTAAAACAATGAATGTAGCCTCTCATAATAATTGCTTTACAGCGAATTTTTTGTATTATTATAGCAATATTTTATGTTTTATATTTGATACTAAAAATCCATCGTTTATTATATTGGGTGTTCAGAAATCGAAATCAAGGTTAAACACCTTCAAGTAGGTGGATCTCATTTATTTCAAATAGAACGCCATTCGTGTTTTATGGCAACCATTGCAAGTTTATTATTCCTTCCGATTACAAATAACATTCCCTATACCTAAAGTTGCTTTGCTTCTGCTTCTTTTGAGTTGTAAGTAATTTTGTACAGAAATCGAAAATTTGAGATACAGATGTAATTATATCATTTCTGCCCTTATTCATTAGCATATCTTGTGAGAAATAATATATTTGTCTTGCGATTGTTACCACCGCATACATATATTGAAAATGCATTGTATAACCATATACTATTAATAACAATTCGATTTAATTAAAGGAAAAATGATTTAATTCGAAAGAAAAGTACGGGAAGTAGAAACAATAATTAAGATTTAAAAATGTGGAATTACTATAAAGATTGTGCGACGTTAAAACCTTTTCTGTTAACGCTAATTGCTAAACGTTGCTGAAATACTAATTTTCACATAAAAGCGCTTTAGAGCTAATTTCGCGAATAACGACTTATTTTGCCTTTCATGTTTTCTTGGGTAGTTTGATTGTTATTATATACTATATTCTTGACGTGTCTGCACCTAAAAAAATATAATGAATTTAAATCAGAAGATCTGGTTAGTTATATGGTAGATTCCCTATTCCTATTCGCCTGCTGTCATTACATATTTGAAAGTAATTATTTTACTAGTTGATAGTTATTGGGAGACCGTCATGTTTTTAATTACATGTAGGTAATACAATGATTATAAGAATTAGATACAGAATTTGTTAAGTTAAAAGAATAAGTGAAGTTACTGAATTCACTTAAACTATTATTCAAAGCATAGATAGATTTTTTTTTTATTATTTAATTAGATAGTGTATGTATAAACGTTATTGTCAGTTATATCACAAATTGATTAATTTGTAAAATATAAACTAGAACTATTTTCTTTAGTTAAAGTTAAAGTTGTATGTAGTCGCAAGGAATAATAAATACGCAATAGTTGCCATAAAAAGATACAAGGTTTTCAGTAGTTTCAGAGTTATAGTCATTTCAAAGTGTTTGATTTCGAGTTCTAAGCACCCAGTATAATAGAATAGGAATATTTAGTATGATATAAAACTTAAAGTATTATAATAATAATACCAATTTATACCAATTTATTTATGGAATAAATTGGTAGTTAATTAATATTTATTTCATTGACCTAAACGTGGAAATATAAATTGATCATAATTCAATAAAATTCAACATAACTAACACAAGTCTAACCATTTTTTATATTACTTCCGATAGAGACATGGAAATAATCGTATTTTTTTTCTAATAAAATGGTCATAAATAGGTTCGACTTTTGAGTTTTTATACTTCAGGTAGGCAATTCAAGGCAAATATTAAAATCCAAAATATGCGTTGAAAAGTGACTTAAACTTCTATCTATTACAAGATTTTCAAACGTCTTTTTAAATAAACGTTTTCATCAAAATTGTTATCCAGTAATATGTAGAAAAATGATTTTACTATTTTTGCTTCCAATAAGAAGTTTAGATTACTTTAGAAATACGTGGTTTACATGAATTTCCAAAGCTTATCTGTAGTGTGTAACCAAAAGTTCAACTGTCCAATGTGTATACTACATTAAAATTAAGGTACAGTAATTACACTATATATACATTAGTAAAATTTATAATTAATGTTACTCTTACAAATAATAGATTTTGTTTCAGAATTAATTTTCTAAAGTATCAACCACCGCCGAAAAATCTAGAACATTTACAGAAAT
Organism: Holotrichia oblita; assembly: GCA_023690525.1. Classification (NCBI taxonomy): domain Eukaryota; kingdom Metazoa; phylum Arthropoda; class Insecta; order Coleoptera; family Scarabaeidae; genus Holotrichia; species Holotrichia oblita. The sequence continues at coordinate 50,671,903 of CM043017.1, read as the reverse complement.
CTGCTGTATATCGCCTTGTGCACGATATTGAACCTCCACCAAAAGGAGTAATTGCGAGAGATGCCAAAATTTTAGCTGAACAAGATTATTACACTGATGTAAGTATGTAAGATATAAATATACAATGCTAGTATTTTTTTAGTAATTAGTAGGTAATAAGTTGAAGGTTTATTTTACTAGCAATAAAAAATTAATTGAATTGAAAATTCTTTCTACATAAAATATGCAGATTGAACACACTAGTGAACACACGCGGATTTTGTTCGCTGTAATACTTAATATACATATGTCCAAGAAACGGTAAAAGCAAATGACAGCTTTTGTACACCTCTGGGTAACATCGAAATTATCACTGCATTTTGCGTACCAAAAATTATAATATAAATGCTAGAACCTAAAAAGGATGTCGGATGTTATTTTCAATTGTAAGTAACCTAGTTGTATCTGTCTTCCAGACGACAAGGAAAATATGTAACAAAATTTTAGTGAATTTAATTGGAATCGAATAACGAAAATGGAAAATGTTGGTAATCTAAATCTTCAACCCGGTTTAGTGTGGAATTGAAAACAGAGTTTAAGTTCTGTGAAAATTAAAAATATATACAGCGTATCTACTTAAGTTGGCGCCATATGGAAAACTTTGTTATTATAATAAATCTCTGCTTTCGAAAACAATAATATTCAGCTATTCACATTTGACATCGAATGTACAGGATGTCCACAAAGCGAAAAAGCCGTTGACTGGTGAATGTTTCTATGGATGTCGGTGATTAGAGATGTCTGCAGCTTCTCCAAAAGTTTTATACTTGTCACCCACAATTAATACAACTTCAATTTTCTTTTCTAAACTCAATGTCGACGGCATATTTGTTTATTTGTTCCTACACTAACGTTCGGAAAGAGAAATGCCGTTTCAGAGTAAACTAGATTCTAAAGTATTCCGTTTATTTTTGTGTATAAGAGTAGAAAATTAATTATACTTTTGGGTATTACTTTATTAGCATGTACGTTTATTTACATGCATTGGTAAAAAGTTACAGATAGGCGATTAAACATTTGAAGTATTCTGATACAGGTAATACTTTCTATAGTTGAAAATCCCAAATATTCTTTACGAAAAAGAGTATGATGACTGTTTAATTAAGATAAGAGATAACGTATTTTACCAGTAGAATTTGCAAAATTTAATTTAAAATTAAAGTGGTAAAAAAATTCCTATTAAATTTTTTTCCATATGGCGCCAACTTAAGTAGACACCCTGTACACAATTCATTCAAAGTTTCACATAACGTTAATTAATTTCACGAGAGATAAAATGTTTATAATTAATCACACTAAAGCAACGACGTTTGAGAGATTAGTAGCAACTTTTTAAAAATAAATATCTCTATTAAATTTTAATAAGACTTAAAAACATTTTTCTTTGCATTTTTGAAAATAACATACATCTAAATGATTGACAATAGTTAATGTTAATCATTAATAATAATACAGATATTAATAGTAGCGCAGGAGAATCGTTTGAAAACGCGTTCTGATAATAGACAGGCAGAATGAATGAAATACTACTTACTTACTCCTTGGCATTAACGTTCCTTCGAGAACCTCGAGCCTCTCTTGGGAGCTTACCAACTTATTGTTAGTACAAAAGCAGGTTAGTTATGCCTGGGTTTTACCTTGTTCTGCTTCACTTTTCCACTCAGTGCAGTCTTCCACCATTGCCCTTTAATTTTTGACCCCTACTTCTTTCAAGTCTTTTTCCACCATATTCCACCATCGTGCTCGTTGCTTTTTTTCCAGCTTTCCGATAAAGATTTTTTTAACAAGACTTTCTTCGCCGATCCTCTGTGCATGATCCAACCAGCTCTCTAAAGATCTAGAGCATTAATTAATGTCTCCGGCACGATATCCATTTCTTTTTTTATTATGGTGTCATAAGCTTTATTAAAGTCGATGTAAAAGACAAACAACAGAGCCGCACGTAGCGGCCCTGCGCTTAATAGTGCTATTTCTCTGTAGTTCTGTAGTACACTTCATGCGTCGCCGCCTATTTCGATTCTCTTGTTGCTCGATTTTGCGCATAACTTACTTTCGAGTTTAATAAAGTTTCGAAATATTATTTCCGTAGTATCGCATACTACTTGCCGCCGATCGAATCTTCTCCTTGTGTCCTTGTGTAAAATTACTTGGTCTCCATTTTTTGCAATTTTACCGCTCTATAAAATTCTTTTTTGCTCTTTTGCTGTCCGTAGTATTGCATCTGCAATTTCCCTTTTTTTCCTATGAAAGATCTTTTTTTGCCTTCTTTTTACATTTTTTTTGTATGGCTCTTTAGTTTCTTTATTGATTAGGTTTAACATCTTTAATTGTACAGTACTTCTTTTTGTAATTTTCTCATTACAGTCTTCATCATACCATTTTTTTTGTGTATCCACTTTTACCACCCCAACCACCTTCCATCGCAGTCTTCATTGTTGTTCCTTTCACTTCTTCTTTGTCCCGTATATTCCTTCCTCTTTCCCTTTCGTTTCTTTCTTCATTTTTTTCTATATCTTCTGTCACTCTTTGCACTCTCTTCTTTGTCTATTTTCCTATTGAAATATAATAATGAATAACGGACGAAATGCGCGTTTCCATTTATAGATACCACGCTAAATGCTCGCATGCTAGTTAGTTTTGCGCGGAGTGGCTGGCACTTTTGGAAACAGCGATGGAGTGGGATCCTTTCATTATCTGCCTCTCTCTCTCTTCCAATATGTTGTTTCCACTTATGTCTACGATACTGATGTCCTACTCTGTTAGTAATATCAATATGTAACATTCAATAAAAAATAGTATAGTGCAATGAAGTATAATACTCAATGAAATTCTTAAGTGCCTACAATTAAATTCTGAATAGAATTTTTTGGTGGTATGATTAGGTATGAAGTTGCAATTATTTTAGAATTCAATTAAAATGACAAAGCTACTCGAATGCTATTCATTTATACAATCCCCATAGTCAAAATGATTTGCAAAAATCAAATGTTTGACAAATAAAGGTTATCTTTCGCCACAGCTCCATCATTAAGAGAAAGAACAACTTAACTATTTCTTTAATATGATAATTTATTAACGAAACCACCAGTATTAATGTACAACGTGCGGAATCAGCCCCGTCCTCTGGTGAAAGTTGATTAAATTTATAGAAAGAATAGGATTTGATAATCCAAAATTCAAATTTCAATTTATTATTTGCAACGGTTACAAAGTTACGATTCTACGAAATAGTGAGAAAATTGAAAAATAATCTTGCTTTTATTAAACTACATGATTCCCTAATTAAACTGGTCACCGAGTGAGCACTCCAGGCGCCCGCTCTAAAGCTTAAAAAATTAAGCAAAATAAACGATATGCCCAAGAAGCTGAATGTATGTCTACCTATGTATTTTTATGCATATCATTTTTTTACTTGATATAATTGTCGGTACTCTCGATAATAGTTAAACGCCTTTTATTATGTACATTTAACATTTATCATTCATTTTTTATATTACTAAACTAAATTGTTTTTTTTTGCAGAACGAAAATGAAACGAATATTTCCTCCTAAACTAGAAGACAATGGATGTTTTAACTTTTGAATGTTTTAATGATAGTGTAGTGCTAGATATAGTTGGTTTGTTTTAGAATTAGGTTAATAAAGTTAAATAAAAACAGTAAATGTTTATTTTATTACTAATAACATACTATACAGCAAAGATGTATGGACTACCCCTAATAATTTGATAGCTTTCAGGTTTTATGGAAAACGCTCGAATACGTCAATTTAATTTTTTAGTTTCCCACATTTTGACAAAATTGTTTTGTTTTTTATTGATATCTGTCAAAAAAATTACGTGACTGTATACAGTATGCGATACATCATCATCAAAAAGACCGTATTGAAATTTTTATGGCGGTTGGTTACGAAGATCGGCGCAGGTCTAATAACGAGGTACGTGAACTTTTCAATCAAATTCATCCAGATCGGACGCCTGTTTCACAATCCACCGTTTGCAAGATTTTAAGATATGAAGAACATGGCTATGTTAAAAATTTACCTAAAAGTGGAAGGCCAAAGGTAGATGAAAATATTCAGCTTGACGTCCTATTAGCTGTTGAAGACAATCCCCGTAGTGCCAGTCGGCAAGTAGTAGTTGATATGGGTATAAGTCACACGTCTGTGCAAACAATTTGACATAAAGAAAAATACCACCCGTACAAAGTCTGCGTGGTATAGGAGTTAAATGAGGATGCTTTCGACTGCAGCCTGCAGTTCTGCGAAATCATGCAACCACTTTGTAATCAAGATGAGAACTTTGCCGCTGATATTTTATTTTCTGATGAAGCAACTTTTTACCTCAACGGTACTGTAAACAGGCAAAATTGTCGATATTGGTCTCAAGAAAATCTACATTGGATTCAAGAGGCTCATTGTCAATATTGAAAGATAGAGTGATAGGACCATTTTTCTTTCAAGAATATCTTACTGGTGAAGTCTACCTAAATTTTTGTCAGTTTGAACTTCTACCAGCTTTAGTCATTCTGTATCCTGACCACAATAATCCTGATTTGCCCAGTCCAGAAATTTGGCTCCAACAAGATGGAGCCGCACCCCACTATGCAAGAGAAGTTCGAGAATATCTCGACTTGATGTTTCCAGGCAAATGGATTGGGTGACGGGGTCCCATTGAATGGCTCGCCAGATCACCTGATATGACCCCATTGTACTTCTTTTTATGGGGTTATTTGAAATCCAAAGTTTTTTTTAATAGACCAATAAATATTGATGATCTAAAGTGCCGCATTAGAACTGAAGTACGAAACATTTCACCAGAAATGATACAAAATGTTCAAGAAGAATTTGTTTCTAGACTTGGACACTGCCAAGTTGCCAACGGTGGTCACTTTCAGCATTTACTGTAATAAATTGTTTCATTCATGTGTTTTATTCTCAACATATCGTTCTTATTTTATTATTATTTTTATGAGTATTTGATTGCTCTTTGTTTCGTTTTATTTAATATTACACGTTGATAATTAAACCAGGTTCAATAGTTTGCTTTTCTCTGAAAATCAAGAAAGAGTTATTTTTTAGTAGGAGACAACTTAAGATCATTTTCACAATTGAACGGCCGTCATTTTGAAACGGAGCGACAGAATCGCATAAAAATCTAGGAACGTACTATGTGAAGCAAGAGCTTTCAAATGATGTATCGCATACCATATACTGGCATTTAAGAAAAATGTCGACGACGTCATATTTTTGACAGATGTCAATAAAAAAAAATAATTTTGTCAAAATATGGGAAACTGAAAAACTAAATTGACGTATTCGAGTGTTTTCCATAAAACCTGAAGGCTACCAAATTATTAGGGGTAGTCCATACTTTTTTTTCCACACTGTACTTACATTTACTGGAGTGGCGCTAATGCTACAATTGCTAATTAATATATCTATGTTATGACCTCTATATACTTATCTTTCAATTCCTGAAGTATTTTCACTTGTAGGTCAATGAAACAGCAAATTAATTAAATACAAATTTATTCCAGAACATATAAAATTATGCTTTCGTTAATAAGACTTCTTCAGTGGAAGAAATTGACAGTTAATATGTGTCAAAATACTAATAAGCTAATAATATAAACGACCATGCCTATCAATATAAAATAAATATCTAAAAAACAAAGAAATCATTGATATATCGAATTATAATTATATTCTCAAATAATATTAAGGGATATATTAGTTTAAGTTTAATATAACTATAAAATAACATAATAAAATAACACTACTATAATATAAATTGAATTGAATTATTCGTATATCAATGTATTTTTTGTCAAGTTCTAACAATCCTGTTCAAGGACTAGGGAAAAACATGGCAAAAAAAACCTAGTCAAGAGCTTAAAATTAATAAAATTCAGCCGTGAATTAAATTATATATATATATATATATATATGTGGAAGAAATATCGACCGTACTATGTAAGGTAATAAAAACTATCGGGAAGCGGTCTGTATAAGTAAAAGCAATTGTTAAATGTGCCTCAAATTTTCGTCATTTATTTATAACTTCATCAGGAGGACTTTAACATTTGAGCTTCTAATTAGAACTATACATGTTAATAAATTTAAAATTACCCAGTTGAATAGAAACACACAGAGTCGAAGACGAACTGAAGCTCAAATGTTAAAGTCCTCCTGATGAAGTTATAAATAAATGACGAAAATTTGAGGCACATTTAACAATTGCTTTTACTTATACAGACCGCTTCCCGATAGTTTTTATTACCTTATATATATATATACAGTTTAACAATTTTATCAGTTCTGACACTGACAGTAGACTATAAAATGTGAAATTACTGCAACTAGTGCAGAATATGGGTTCCTTCTTTTAATTTAAATGAAAAACAGTAGTTTCCTACGTGACGTTTCGGATTAATTTAATCCTTCTTCAAACCTGTATATAAATATATAATAAAACTTAACTATTTTTAAACCAAGAAACAATAACTTACAACAAGGATAATCGTTTTTCTAAATACAAGGTTCTAAAAATGTGAAACAATTTTGACAATTTTGAATTTTTGAAATTTGAAAACATATGCAAAATATTTGATAAACAATTTTGTAAACAAAACCAGACATGTTAGATTTTAAATTTCGACATTTTAAAAACAATATGTTGAATGCAATGAAAATATATTGTATATACGAGAAAAAAAAAATTTATAAACACATCAAATGGAAAACGATTTATAACATTCCATACAAAGACATTTAAATGTAAGAGATCACAAAAGACTACCAAAAGATTAATGTAAATCCTTAAATTTGATAAATTTAATTAAATTATTATAAATATTCGTAAAATTTGAAGATTGTTCTTTTGTATTAATATTATCCGAAAAATGTTTGATAGCTAAAACTTCAAGGCAAATTCTTTTCGTATAATTAGATTCATTAAATAAAATTGTGACATCATTAAAATTTACAATGTGATCTTTCGTATGTATATGTGTAGCCAAAGCACATTTTTGGGATTTACTCGACTGTCACTACGATGTTGGGTGCTTCTCTCACGCCACCTCTGGATAGTTTGACCAATATAGAATTTAGAACAATCGTTACATTTAACCGCGTATACAATATGATTTTGTTGTTCTTTAGGTATCGGGGTTTTCAATTTGGTAAAAATTTTTTTACACGAATTAGCTGAAGTAAATGAAATTTTTAAATTGCTATTTCTAAATAACAGTTTTATTTTATCCGTAATTCGTGTAAAAAATTTTTCACCAAATTGAAAACCCCGATACCTAAAGAACAACAAAATCATATTGTATACGCGGTTAAATGTAACGATTGTTCTAAATTCTATATTGGTCAAACTATCCAGAGGTGGCGTGAGAGAAGCACCCAACATCGTAGTGACAGTCGAGTAAATCCCAAAAAATGTGCTTTGGCTACACATATACATACGAAAGATCACATTGTAAATTTTAATGATGTCACAATTTTATTTAATGAATCTAATTATACGAAAAGAATTTGCCTTGAAGTTTTAGCTATCAAACATTTTTCGGATAATATTAATACAAAAGAACAATCTTCAAATTTTACGAATATTTATAATAATTTAATTAAATTTATCAAATTTAAGGATTTACATTAATCTTTTGGTAGTCTTTTGTGATCTCTTACATTTAAATGTCTTTGTATGGAATGTTATAAATCGTTTTCCATTTGATGTGTTTATAAATTTTTTTTTTCTCGTATATACAATATATTTTCATTGCATTCAACATATTGTTTTTAAAATGTCGAAATTTAAAATCTAACATGTCTGGTTTTGTTTACAAAATTGTTTATCAAATATTTTGCATATGTTTTCAAATTTCAAAAATTCAAAATTGTCAAAATTGTTTCACATTTTTAGAACCTTGTATTTAGAAAAACGATTATCCTTGTTGTAAGTTATTGTTTCTTGGTTTAAAAATAGTTAAGTTTTATTATATATTTATATACAGGTTTGAAGAAGGATTAAATTAATCCGAAACGTCACGTAGGAAACTACTGTTTTTCATTTAAATTAAAAGAAGGAACCCATATTCTGCACTAGTTGCAGTAATTTCACATTATATATATATATATATATAGAAAACTTGCGATGTGAAATAAATCAGTTTTGACACTGAAGGTTCTGATATTGTTTAATGAAGTAAATTACTGTTTTTATTGAAAATAAAAACTAGAATTTGGGTTTGTTAAATAAAAGACGTATTTAGCCTCGTGACGTTTCGGAAATATGATTTATTCCTTCATCAGACCTGCATTACGGAGAAATCAAATTATAAAATTTGCGCAAAAATTATAAAGTCTGGGCAAAAAACTTACAGTTGGCCGGCAGTTAAATTTTCACAATGAAATGGCCTTCAAGAAAAGCACGTTGCAACATCTTAGCATAAACCAAAAACAATGTATGCGCCGATCACAGTGAGATTTTCCTGACATGTGGTAAAATTATTTTAAAAATTTTGTTTAAAAACGACGTTTGCACTAATTAACACATTAAAAACTTTAAGTTAACAATTTTAAATCAAAACTGTAAAACGTTTAAGATACACAAACCGAATGCAATGCATGATCGTAAAGCAAAAATTGGGTGATAAGAAAAATCTCAATGCGGGAAAGAGACCAAAACGTTAGAGAGACACAGCCAATGCCGGTCGAAATTTATGCATGTACAGGGGTTTTTACAATTGAAAACACAGGTCAGGGCAATTTAATATATATAAATTATATATATATATATTATATATATATATAAATTATCGATATCAGTTCTAAGATTTACAGCGTTTTCATCTTTTTTGATGTATATCACTTCGTAAATTAATCCCTTTTTATAATTATTTTTCTTTTTTAAAATGTTAGTGTTTTGAAAATCAAAACTATGTCGTCTATTTTTAGAATGCTTAGACAAGTTTCACCGGTGATGTTATTTATGTAACAGTGCATTGGTTATTATAAATTCGTTTCTTTAAGTATTGTTTGGTTTGCCCGATATATAGGAATATTATTAGCTGATTAGTATTTTGACACATATTAAATGTCAATTTCTTCCACTGAAGATGTCTTATTAAAGAAAATATAATTCTATATGTTTTAGAATAAATTGGTATTAATTAATTTGCTGTTACATTGACCTACAAGTGGAAATACTTCAAGAATTGAAAGACAAATGCTAATAAATTACAAATAATACTAATGCATTTTAACTTGATATGCAAATTGATCCTATCGAAGTACCCACTTAGTCATAAAATCGACATTACCCATTGTCAATAACTGTTTTGATTTCTTTATGAGTTGTCTCCCAGTTAGATACTGTCATTCTACAATAAAAATGGTTATCGATGCATGCGAGGCTTATGAATTGATTTAGACTTTTTTAGTAATATAGAAAAAGTTTTACATATCTTAGTAACGAGGGTCCCCTTTTATCTAATGATGTAATAGCATTATTGTAAGGCAAAGCGTATTCTTAATCATTGATCCGTGAAACGCCTCGCACATTACATATTACGTTATTTATCTATGTGCTAATATATTTTCACACGTGTCATAGACAAGTCCATGTTGATGGTATAATTTTTACTATAGATCTAGTATCATGCCACGTGCTATGTCACAAGGTGCTATGTAATTATGTCTAACGTATGTAGAGAAGCTAATTGCATACTTTTGCATACTTGAAATACGATGGTGTAAGAATAATCTATCTTGTACGTCGATAGACTTCTTTGCGTATACATAAAATCGCAAGTATATCTATGTATGTACGTTCAGTAAGGCCAAAAGAATCATTAAAAAAATAAAAACGTTCTTTATAATTTGAATCAGGAGGCTGTCAGAAAACCGTTGAAAATACGTATAGGGAAGGGCATATCGATGCAGAATTAAATTATGCATCCCAACAGGTTTTTATATTTGAAAAACCGAACTTTTCAACTTTCAAAATGATGTAATTGCTCATAAAATTTTGAACAACATGTATGTGATAAATCAGTTGTCAATGTGGATTTTGAAAGTACTATTCTTGAGCTTTCATCTGCCGAAGTAGCGCTTACCACCTGTTGAAAATGGGTAAAAGGTGGAGTATTGAAAATAAGGCTACATATTTCAAAATTTTCAAAATAATCAAGATATCTAAGAAACAAATGAAAATAGGTATAGGGCAATTAAATGGAACACATCAAGAAATTTCCGCGGGAACCCAAAAATGACATCGAATGTTCCATTTAAAATAAGGAAGTTAATGGCAACCGTCTTCCAGTGTTACCGGAAATGGTAAGACCCCGAAAATGTTAAAAAACGAAAGAGAATTTTGATTAACGCTGGGGTCCAAAAATTCAAAATTCTGAGTTTTTTCTAACCCCGAAAACGTTTAACGGATGCCTACCGTGAGAAACCTGTGTATAGTAGTCCACTCTAGAACATACCAAAAACGGTTAGTACGAAAAAACATGTTAAATAGGTGCCTTATCTAGTGTGTTTTTGGTGTTACAAATGCTTGCCTCTTAAACCGCATTTAAATTAATACTAATCAATGCGAGCTAACTGAATAATTAGAAATTCGCTAGTTCTCTGCACATTTCAATACATTACATTGCATTCGTTGATGATCCCCGGTAAAGTTAAATAGTGATGACTGTACCTTCTGATAAAAAGAAAAAAAAGCAAGAGCAAATGGAGTTTTGATTTGTTGAAACAAAAAAACAAAACTGGGGACAAAACGTTGTTAGTGCATTTAGAAGTAATAATTTGGGTGAAATAAATGTTTGTAGAATATTGCTAGCAGATTTTGAATTTTTGTTAAATTTGATTAGACCTACAATTTAGAAACAATTTCAAAAAAACAGTGCATGCAAAAGAGAGACTGCAGTTAATTAACCCTACGATTCAGCAAGATAATCCACAACGAAATCGTTCGCTATTAACCAGCACTGTTCACATTGAGCACGAATTTACTTTGACGATTCACTAATTTTCCGACACGCATTGGAACATATACAAACATGAACGAGTTCGTTCGCTCCCATTTTGTTCTTCATTTAAATTGTGTGAGCTTTAACAATTGAATTCCTTCGCTCTCTTATGTTCGCTGTAATTTAAATGCAGCTTACAGTTTTCTAATGATGGGTATTAAGTTTGTTTTCACTTTTGTATTATATTAATTCATTATATCCAACACTATGAATAGATGTATAAGGTATGTTACGTATCCTTTCAGATGGCTTTGTTTAATTGTAGCATTATGAACTTGTACTCTATCAAAATTAGGTACCACATTATTAAGCAACTCAAAAAATAATAGTGCATATTGAAAATCTAACGGTAACCGTTTAGTTACCTATTGTATATCTAAGCAAATTTAAAATGAGATATGTAATTGTATATACGTATATAACTTCACAATTACATAATCTATTTTAATTGATTAGATTAGAATAACTAAACCCCACTACCAAACATGTTATCAAAACATTAGAATACACACGTTCCTATTTAAAAAGGGGCTGTTGGCTGTTTAGAATGGTTAAAATGTTCAATAGAATTTATAAGTGATTAGCAATAGTGCTTGGAACATTTATATCTAACTAAAATGGGCAGTGCATTTATTTTGGCCTGTGTTGCAGTTTTAGTAGTTTTCGTGTATAGGTATTTCAAAAATAAACGTTTTAATGAACTTCTAAATAAACTACCATCACCACCTGGTATACCTGTTCTCGGACATGTATCCAAGTTTAGAAAGTTGGAAGGTAAGTATTGGTTACTAACTAATTTGATATTATTCTCTTGCTTAAAAGAAATTATACAGGTTTCTCGATCTTAGATTAGTTTACCATTTTGAAATACACAATAAACATCTTTGTTAACACGAAGTCGATATCTGGACTCTAATTTGTTGACTTATGATAGATGAATAACAAACTCAAAATGTTCACTTAATATCTGTTGCAATAAAAAGTACATTAAGAAATACGCTTGAATTGTGCTTGAATTGAAATAACATGATTTCAAGTTTATTGATTTAATTTTTTTGAAAACGTTCGAAAATCGTTTGATAGATCACTTTTTGAGGTAGAGATTCTATATATATCTATCAACTTTCATCGCTTTACATTAGCACTCTTGAAGTAGGTACCCCTTTTCTATTTCTGTTTTACTTTTCGACGGTAAAAGGAATAACTTCATATCCAAACCGTAACCATTTGATTTTGTGTACACTAAAACAACAAGTAATTTTAAATATATATTTCACTGTTTCTATTTTTAATAAAGCTTACAGACATATATAGATTGTTCAAATAAAATGGGCACTAATGCTAACTTTTTTGTTGATGGAGCTACGATGTCGATTAAAATACCACAGATTTTCTGCCAATTTGGAATATATGTATAATTAGAAGGCGAATTGACATTTTGTTCTCCGTTTATGTAAGAACATAACAATTTTAAATAGAAAATGCGTGAGGATATTCCAAAATAAGTTTTGAATAAAACAAACTTTTGCACAAAAAAGTTCTTCAAAATAGTGATGACCGTACAGATTAAAATTGATAATTGTTGGCACAAATAGGAGGAGTATTTTTATTGTAAAAAGAAGGGTGGTCATGAAAAAGAAAACAAGAGATAGGTTTATTATCATAAATAGAAATACAGCAAGTGGATAAAATTAGTAATTCTGCCATAATTAAAGTTAAATATTTTTACTTTACTCCACACATGTTCTATATCTATAGCCGCATACTTATTGTTATATCTACATAGAGAAATAAAGGCCTAAAAACAAAGACTGCATATAGAAATATAGTGCTCCTAGTTTCACGTACCGTTGTGCACGTAAGCATCTAAGAGAAAATTTTCAAAAATTTATTTGACATTTTTTTAAACTTTTGGTGGATTACTTACACAAAAGACATTGAAAAATTAAGATTAGGATCTCCTTTCTTGATAAACACACAAACATTGAAATATCTTCCTTTGTATAATGAAAGAAAGGGTTAAATTTATTATTAGCTGCTGACATATAAATTTGGCGTCGAAGAAATAGGTTACAATTTAAGTCAATATTACTGAGAATACGTATAGAACGATATTTTATCCTCAGTAAATGAGCATTTTTATTAACGCCAATGTCACAGAGAACCACAGAAAAACATGTCCGCCTCCGACCAGATTCCAACCTGGTACTGAAACTCTATAAAACAGAAAAGTGTTATCACGTCGTAAATTGCGATTCTATTCTTTAATTTTGTACTCTGTTTTCATTTCTACCTCTTTCCTCCCTCTTCATAACGTCCCTTTCCTTTGACTTTATTCTACAGCTGTGGATGTGGCGACTATGATAAAATAACTAAGAAAATACGTGTGACATTTGTGTTGAAGTTTAAAATTGAAGGCACAGTTGCAGTCAGTAAACCTGTCACCGTAGTGATACTGTTTCATTACTATTGCTTGAGAATTAATTAATACAACTGCAGTCAACTTTAACAGATAATAAAATAAATACATATCCATTTGCAAATTCTTGTTGGTACACGGAAAGACTGGATTGTTTGACCCAAACAAATTTTACTTGCATTCACCAAATTTTATGGTTGAATATGGGCAAACAAATATATAGTAGTTGGTAACAAATAATTTTATTGCCTATATTTAAGTGTTTTAACCAAATATTTCTTTGAATTAAGCAAATATTATATTTTTATAATCAACTTGGTTAAAAACAACAAATAGATTTTGTTGAAACCATTGTTTTATTTGTTTACCATTACGTTAAGAAAGTATTTTGTCGAATTATTTTGTTGCGTCACGTAAACCCTTTAACAAAATAATTTGTTTGCTAATAACAAATTTTGATTTAGTATTCAGTTAAAGTAGCAATGCGTATAGTATCCTTAACAAAATATATGCCAACAAAATACATTTGGTTACTGCAAACAGCTCGGGTTTTCCGTGTAGTATATGGGGGTGGCAAATATTTTGGTTTGGATGTCTACAGCTTTATTATTTCTATAAAGACAAAAGAGGGGTTCCAGTTGACTATATAATCAACCATCTCTAATGTGTGTCAACTCATTTTCGTAAAATGCTCAATCAACAAGATTAAACAAAATAGCATGCACTTTTTTTCATTATTCTTCTTTCGTTATTAAAATTTAATTAGTTAAAACTTGAACCATTATCGGTGATATACAGAAGATTTAGAACGACTAAAGCCAGCTAGAAAAGAGATAAATCTAGAGTGGGGTGGTTATAAAATATATACGGAATAGCACGCTTACCAATGCGTTAATTCCGTATATGTTTTACAACCGCCCCACTGTAGATCTATCTCTTTTCTAGCTGGTCTCAGTCGCTCTAAATGTTCTGTATACATAGGGTAGCATTCTTCAGCTATCATCTATCAAAAACAAAACAATATTAAAAAAACTGCAGTAATTTTGCGAATAAAGCATCGGCTGCCTTGAACTGTTAACAAAATGTTTCAAATTAAATTGGTGGAGTACAATTCATACGATTTTATTCTACATAATGGAATCTCTTTACAATTCTGTTTTCTAGAAGTTTACCAGGGGACCCTTTGCTTGCCGAGCACCGTGCGTATCAGCTACACTGGCATTCATATTCCTATTTTATACGTCCATAATTCAATATTGGTTATTCGCATTCGAAAATGTTTACAAGAAATATTCGCATTCGCGAATGTTCATTTTATCGTTACTTTCTATCTATTCATAAAGTATTACAGATAAACACTTTCTAGTCGCATTTAAATTTGTTTATAGCACTTAAAATATTTAAAGAGCTTATCTAGAAAAAAAAAACATAAAATTTACCGAAGTGTCCAACAGTGGCCATACTTTTAACAAATTATAGGTGAGGATCCACTAACTAATCGTTATGACCCATTCTAAACTTTTCTCTCTGTGCATAAACCTTGAAATACATGCGTATTGATTATTACTAAATACAAATAAGTATATATTGTTTATTCTATTAAAATCAATTCAGTACTTAAAAAGTCATTGTTAAAAGATTTCGCTTCTTTTCATTCTTATCTTACAATTACTAATATATGTTTTTGTTTGCAGATTTGTAAGATCACACACAAATATTAGATAATGTTAGATTTAAAAAATCATAACACGATCACTGATTTCGTATGCGATACATTGTTTCTAATTGTGAATATGACGTGCAGATATCAATCATAATAAATTAGTTATTGATAACGTATCGCTCTTGTCAAAACTACAGTAATTAATAATATATTGCGTAAAACTTAATTTTGTTGAACTGTAAAAAAGAATTTTTAACAAATCGTAATATATTATTGAGTAATTCATTAACTGTACCTTGCAAGTTACATAATTTTAACTCCCAGCAAAGTTGATATAACTTACTTTCATTTAACTTATTTAGTTAACTTACGATGTTGCATATATGTATATTCTAGTATCTGCACATATACGTATATATGTATATGTGAATATGTAATTTAGATGGCAATGCAACGTTTTGGCTGCTATTGCATAAAGGTCATTTAACTGTTACTTTTTCAATTCAATATAGTCAAAATTTTATGGAATCTGAAAAACTAAATGAATAACCAAACATACCTCTACATAAAGTATATACATATATCACTTCATTAAAATAGTGTGCCATAAGTATTATGTAATGTTAAACTAGTGATACTTATATATACCTATTTTTTTTAATGTATGGTGGGTGCTTAGTTGCAGGACTCCGTAAGCTGTATCGCTTGTCTGGCTATTTCTGCAACTCTCGCGGTGTAGTTTTGTGTGTGTAAGTTGTGTTTAAACGGCTTTGTGACAGCATCATATCGCCTTTTATGATGCCGTGCTGTTAATTACTTTGCTCCCAACAGCGAATGGCAAGTCGATCCGAGATTAAACTCTCTGAAAAAATGGCGCCATCCCTCCAGAGGATTGACCCCCGGCACCTATCGTCCTTCCACAACGATAGTCGGCCGCCTAATGACCGCCTAATGACAGCCATCGACTCGTTTGTAGATATAAGTGCAAAACTTATCCAATAACTTAGAGTGGATTATCATTATACACTAATAACTTCAAAGTAAATGTTGCATGCAATTTTTCTAACAAATGTGGTGCTGCAAGTTATTTCATTTTATTTGTAAAAATGTGTTAAGTATTTATGTAGAGTGTTTACACATTACATAGGTCTAAAATGTTGCTTTATTCTTGGATTATTGGATTGGCACAAAACATTCATTTAATACAACATTACCTATACTATAAATGTCAAATTTTAATTGCGTATGTGTTTAATTTTAGTTGATGTAATACATTCATGAGCATTATAGGTATATACTGTACAAATCATGGCACCTATGGTCGGTGCTTGACTTAGTCACGAACAAAATTAACTTGAGAATTTGAAATCCATAACAACTAGAATAGTTCTCTCCTCGACATTTTGTATAAAATTTCATGCTCTGCAAAAAAGTCTCACAAGTTTTCTTGATATCTTATACGGTTAAAGCTGCATTCGCAAAAATAACCATAATTGTCCGTTTCTTTGCAGACGTAGGCTTAACGACATAAGATATCAAAAAACTTTTTTGTACTGTATATGTAGTGTAATACACAAAATGAGTACATGGCGCAATGTGCTGTTTAGTTTGTATTCTTTCAACATGGGATTATTTTAAATCAAAACTAATGAGGTAAAGGTAATACTAAATATCAATATAAACTAATGATTTATCCGAATTCAAGACGCATTTTATTTCTACAATAATTTCTATTGACCTAAAAATGTTTTCATTCCTTGAATAAAAATGGGAACACTAATTTTGTAGCCCCTTGAAAATCCACTTATCACCATGTCTTTTTCAGTTGTCAGTTCATACATTGTTGAGCACTGGCATAGCTTCACACTCCCTACCACAAATCAAACATTTGGCATCACGGCAAAGTATTTACTTCTATTGTTATACTGGGCGCTCACTCTCTTTTTGAAATAAGGAATTAAAATTTATCGACTACGGTATATACAACACTAACAATAATTTATTCCAATTCTAGATTTTTGTTTGTTTCCTTGTGTTGAATTAACTCAATAAATTGACTAAATCGAGACAAAATGAGTACATGGTTCAATATACTGTTCAGCTTGCTTTTTTGCGACATGCAACTATTTTATATCAAAATGAATGAGGTAAAGATAATACTAAATATCAATGTAAACTAATGATTTATCCGAATGCAAAGCACAATTTATTTCTACAATAATTTCTATTGATCCAACAATGTTTTTACTCCTCGAAAAAAACGAGGACAATCAATTTTGTAGTTCCTTTACAACCCCCTTAACTCCATGTCTGAAATTAATTTTTTGTTATATCACTAACCACACTATTCCATTCCGTTAATTACTCATTTGCTAGGCATTATTATTAATAATTTTTTTTCTTTGCAGGCTTAATGGATATGATAACAAAATATGTAGACGAATATGATGGAATCGTTTTACTACGTCCTGGTCCAACAATTAGATATTTCGCAGTCGCTGATCATCGCTTAGTGGAATATTTGTGCAATAGTCGAAAAGTAATTAAATCTAAAAGGTATCGTTTATTTGAAAGATGGCTAGGTAGAGGAATATTCACGTTTACTACAGAATGTAAAGTTAATACTTTTTTATGGTAAAACGATGCTTACAATTATACTACTGTGATTCTAGATGATCAATGGAAGATACACAGGAATTTGATAACACCAGCTTTCCACATGCAAGTGTTAGAACAATTTGTGCCAACATTTAACTCAGTTACAGACGTATTTCTGGAAAAATTATCTGAAAACGTGAACAAGACAGTTGATATATTTGAGTTGGTGAATTTATGTGCTTTGGATATTATCGCAGGTAATAATTATCGTACTGTTATTGCATTTTCAATTTCATTAATACACGATAGAAACTTTCGAACATAGCCCTGAATTTTTCAATGAGCTAAGGATTTAATAATAATATAACTAATATTATTTAGTATATGGTAATGTTCAGAAAAATATATAGGTACCTATTGTTCTGTTGTTATTATATTAGTAGTAATATTTCTTTCTAAGTAAAGTTTATTGTAGAAACGGCATTGGGAGTTCCACTTCATGCTCAAACAAATTCTTTCTCTAAATACGTACATAGTCTCGAAGAATTGTTGAGAATAATTGCTGTTCGGTCGTTTTCTGCTTTAAAAGTACATGACTGGATATTTCGTTTAACTAGTGATTATGATAAAGAAACAGAGGCTTTAAAAGTGTTGAAAGGCTATACTAATTCCGTTATCGATGCAAAAAAGAATACAAGTCGATCTAATGGTGTTTCTGTCAACGGCGCTGATAAAAAGAAACGGTTAGCAGTATTAGATCTGCTTTTAGAGAAAAAAGGTGTACTTACAGAATCAGAACTAAGTAATTTGGTAGAAGGCATAATGTTTGCAGTAAGTAAACTTTGAAAAATAAAAATAATGCAATAATTGCAGGATCTTGAAAATGAAATTTCACTTGCTTGTAGGGACACGATACATCAGGTGTTGCAATGGCAGCACTTTTCTATTTGATATCACTACACCAAGATGTTCAGGATAAGGCTTTTGAAGAACTTCGTGACATATATGGCAATGATTTAGAAAAAGAAGCGACATATAAAGATTTACAGGAAATGAAGTATCTAGAAATGGTAACAAAAGAAGCATTACGTCTTTATCCTCCTGCACCGATTATAAGTAAACAGTTGGTAGAGGACTATGAATTTAGTAAGTATCACATAAAATTATTTTTATAGCTATATATAAAAAGAACCTCCTTGTTGTAGATGGCTACACTATACCCAAAGGTTTGAATGCATTAGTTTCAATCCATTCCATCCATCGACGGGAAAAGTATTTTCCAAACCCCAACAAATTCGACCCAGAAAGATTTTCTCCTGAAAATCAAAGCAATATAACTCCCTTCAGTTATCTTCCATTTGGTTTGGGTCCAAGGAATTGCGTAGGTAAATTGTTTA
Organism: Holotrichia oblita; assembly: GCA_023690525.1. Taxonomy (NCBI): domain Eukaryota; kingdom Metazoa; phylum Arthropoda; class Insecta; order Coleoptera; family Scarabaeidae; genus Holotrichia; species Holotrichia oblita. The sequence goes on along the minus strand of CM043017.1, from coordinate 50,652,748 downwards.
AAATTTTCTAGTTAAATAAAGTTTACTATTCATAACATATCTTACTTAGGTCAAAAGTTCGCAATGTTGGAAATCAAAGCCGTAGTTTCAAAAGTACTCAGGAATTTCAAGCTTCTACCTGTGGATGATTTTAAATTAACCATGATTCCGCAAATTGTGCAGAGACCTAAAAATGGTATATATTTAAAGTCGTGCGTCGTCAATATTAATGCCGACCCTATCTCGCTTTATATACCAACTATAAATTTCAACTTAGATTTTGTACAAATTCTTTGAACATTTTTATCCAATATTTATTGAAATCCTATGTATATAATATAAAATAATTGTACGGTGAGATATATTATCTATGTAATATTAATATTTTTTATATACATACATAATTTCTATATAAATAAATCTTTTTATATCTATAGTTTATAACTTTTTATAAAATTTAAAACACAATTTTTTAAATATTTCTTAAATGTACCCAAAATTGCAATGTCCATGTACTCAGATGTAACATATAGGTACGTATACATATATTTTCTAGTAATTAACAAAAATGATTTCCGCAGTCATAAATTCTATATTTATAAGGTTTTTTTGTATCAGATTATAACGAACGCGTTTATAGTGAGCGCTCACATTTAAAGATGAAGTAAAACAGTGAAACTCTGCAATAACTCTTGATTATAACCAACTAGATCACGTAAAACCAGTGAGGTAATTCAATTGGTATTCAATGTTTACCGGGTTACTTGAGTCGGTGATTTTCTGTAATCCGTTACAGGAAAAAAGAACATTATAAAACTGCAAGTGTACCAAGTCAAAATATTAAAAAAAAACGAAGCTACAAAAACGCTGACATCTTTAATGCATTTATTCTACAAAATGACACCTAACAAAACTTTCAGGATTCAAGGGGAAAAATCTTTAGGAGGTAAGCAAAGTAAACAATGCCTAACAATTTTTGTTTGCGCAAACATAATAGGCATGGACAAACAAAAACGATTAGTTAGTGATACACTTAGTTTTTTAGTATTTATTTCTGGTTTGTATAAAAAATGGATAAAATTGGAGTGTTTTTCCAACTTTAACTTGAAAAAACGCTCCAATGTCGTTCATTTTTTATAAGAACCGGAAATGAATACTAAGAAACTAAGTATATCATTAAATATGCTAAATTGTTAGGTAAATGATGGCCTACACACAACTTCAAATTATTCACCATTATACAGGATGATGGAGTTTTGTAAATCAATATTTTAATATTTGTTAAATTTAATCATCATCGTGCAATGACGCATGTAATTACTAATAAGCAGACCATAAAAAATATTCAGTATGCATAGAATTTAAGAATTTTACAGTGATTTAATGACAAGGAAAAATATTGGTAATCTCAAATTGTTAAGTGTTACCACAGTAGATGTTCAAATAATGCTCCGTGTAAACGAAGACACATTTAGAGCCGATCGATAAATTGTAGTTTAACTTTTCGTGGAGTACGTGCCGAAATATTGTCAAAACTGCGCGTTTTTGTACACATTTTTCGTAAATGCAATTTTCTGGGATTTTGTACGCATGGTTAAACTTATCCAGTTAGACCATTTTAATAAACCTGCTCTAAAACTGAACAAGTGAATAATAACTTCCTGACAAAATGTTACCGTCGTGGTAGGATGAGTAGTACCGTAGTATTACAAACTGAACTTTTTAATTTATTTACGTCTTCTGGGAGTAATGAACAGTTGTGTATATTTACTTTTTTTTGTGTATAATCAAAAAAGATTAGTTCTACTTCTATTTCTTTGCGGAACCTTTGCCTTGAAAATGACACTCTATTTTTATTAAGCTTTCCATTTTAATTTCACAATAATCTTGAATCTCTTTTTACTCTATTGAGAAATAACCAAATTATATTTTCTATATAAGAAGTAAGAACTTTTCTAACAAGCCTAGAAGAAAATGTTTTTATTTATGAACTTGTTCTTCAGGACACGTTATTTTTACAAAAAAAAATTCTTCAAAAATAAATTATAGGTACAAATAATATTTACAAAACGTAATAAAATGAGTATTCACTAGAAGCGCGTCGTTTTCTTTGTGCAATATCTATTTATGTCGCTCAATCGGATTTTTCCTTTTTCATGTATGCCTAAAATAAAGGAAAAGAAATTATTATATTCCTATCCAGGTACAAAATTATTAAAATCAGCTAAACTATACCGGTTTCGTCAGTAATGTATTATCACCCAAAGTTATACGAGAATGGCGTTACTGCTGCTTGGAATTTGATTGAGTGTTGAGCAAAACATAAATGATCACAGATTCGTTGTATGCATCTTTGCATATCTACCAAATTATTACAACTCTTATACATTAACGACACTGCAGACAGTATAACGAATACCGCTATTACATCGGCAATGATCAAATGTGTATAACTTGTGTTATATATCACTACATATACAATGTATACTCTTAAAATACTATGTAGGGGTTAGTAATCTATACTTTATTTCAGGAAAATGGGCATTAGAGGTAGAGGAATATTTTGAATTTTGTTAATATTCCCATCCTATCTTTTTAGTACCATGAAGTTTAATTTTTCTCAGTTCTTTATGGAAGAAGTAATTGAAGAAGAAGTAATGAAAATATGAATATATAACAAAATGCGAAAGAGAATAGAGTCCCAACAGAAATTTGGAAATATAGACGAAAGAGTCTTCACAAAAAAGTATACCAATCGATACTAGAATATATAACAAAAAAAAACGATTATATGCTCCATATTAAAAAAAGAAGACAAAACATAGGAAAATTATAGACACATGGATCCTGGATGTAGCTTATAAGATCTTAGCGATGATCATACATAAACGACTAAACGTATGGTCGAACAAAATTATTGGAGAATACTAAGAAAGTGTCAGAGCAGATAGGTCAACAACAGGCCAATTTTTACATTAAAAAAGGTACAAAACAACAAATTGGAATAAAATTTTGGCCAACACGTGCTCTTCATTTACTTTAAACAGGCGTATGATTGCGTTTCTGGAAAGACTTCGGGAAGTTATGATGGCATTGAAGATACCACAGAAGCTGAGGAATATAGTAATGATGAGAATAACTCTCACAGCTATTTAAAACCAAACGAGGATTGAGGTAAGGGCATCCGCTGGTGACGGAAATCTTAAATCTGTTTTTGGAAATGGTATTGCGGGAAAGCAAAATAGAAACAGGTATGTACACATTTAGCAAGCAGGTCATCAAAATAGTAACCCGATTCCACACAAATATTGCTTCTTACATTTGCTTTGTAAGCAACTATTTTTTAGTCTTTTATGCCAATTCTTAGAATGGCTACTTGCTGCTACCTGAAAGGAATAAATGAATATCTAAGAAATGCGGCAAAATTGTTATTTGTTCTGTGAAGTTACAAAGTAATATTATTTTAAATTTGAAGAAGGTTAGCGACTTAAATTTTTTCGGGAAATATAGCAGTAGAAAGAAATTGAAGTCCACGTTTTGCTTATCTCGACACAAAAATCAGTTACACATAGTTTAATTGTAAAGAAAGTTTTCGTGAAGTTTCGTGAGATAACAGGTCAAAATTGTTTTGAAGACGCTATAACTTAACATTTTTCTGTCAGAAGATAAATAAATCAATCTACATAAATTAAACAGTTTGAGGAAGAGATTATTTACAGGAAATTTAAGAACAATGTTTCCAAATAATTTAGTTCGTAAAAGAGAAAACCTGACCGTATATACATTTATGTATATTATAAAAATAAATTACATCAAATCATGTGTCCTAGTAATTTTCACTTTATCGTTATTAATTACTTATTAGATGTTAAAAACACTATTTATAAATACTACTTGTAATCATTAGTACAAAACTAAATAAAAAAGTAAATAATAAAATAAAAATAAAATATTATCAATACTTACACTTTTTGCAATCTGATATAAATTATCTGCCATTGCCATTCCAGTTTGTTGCACCATTTCATAGAAAATTCCTTTATTTTCTAATAACAAATACGGCCTATCGAACTCTTTCACAGTCCCTGCGTCCATAACTAACACTTTATCACTGTCAATAATCGTGTGTAATCGATGTGCTATTGTTAAAACAGTACAAGTATTAAATTTTTTTCTGATCGTTGTTTGAATTAAGGAATCCGTTTTTGGATCAACATTTGCTGTTGCCTCATCCATCACCAAAATTTTGTTTTTTCTGATAATTGCTCTAGCTAAACAAACTAACTGCCTCTGCCCCACACTGAAATTTGACCCTCCTTCAGACATTTTCGTCAATAAACCATCAGGCAAATCGGAAACCACGCTCTTTAATTCGACTTCTTCTAAGGCATTCCACAGCACAGGGTCATCGTAATTATTAAAAGGATCCAAGTTTTTCCTTAGAGTATCAGAAAATAATACCGGTTCTTGGGGAATTATAGATATTTTGGAGCGTAAATTTTGAAAGAGGACAGTGTCAATATTTTGATTGTCAATCAAAATTTCTCCTTCTGTCGATACTAACTGAAATAAAGCAGAAATGATAGACGACTTTCCAGCACCAGTTCTACCAACAATTCCAATTTTTTCTTCAGGATTTATGACGAAGTTTAGATCATTTAAAACATATGGAAGATTCTTATCGTATCTCATATTAACATTTTTAAACTCGATGGCCCCTGCGGCCGGCCACGTCTTGTCCGGAATACATAATCTAGTTTGGTGATCGGTTTCATTGTCGATTTGTGTATATTCCACTATTCTTTCCACAGACGTCATTTGGTTTTCAACTTCACACCATTGCCTCATTCCCCATTGTAATATTTCCGTCATTGCTAGAGCTTGAGTTATAGCTAAGCCAACGTCACTACCTACTGAACCTGCAATTAATAAATAAGTCTAATTAAAAAAGCGGTGATGTTAAAAAATAATCAAATTAGTACCTGTATTTTCACACAGAACGAAATTGAAAGTAACAACGCAGATGTATATAACACAAATTGTGTCCAAAAGAAATCCAAATGTATGTGAACTGGCAAGAAACATAAACCAAGCGGAACTATGAACGTCTTGCAGATTGTCAAAAGTATTTTTAAGAGCTTCTTGTTCGCCAAATGCCCTTATAGTTGCTAGACCTTGCAGCGATAAATTCATGTGAGTAAATACTGGGCTTCTAGCTATAACGAAATTGTTATCAATTATATTCTCGGTTTTCGCTTTTCTTCCTCTATTAATCGATTTTTTGTTGGCATTCACGACTAAGTTTGTACATATTTTAAAAAATTATAAACGATAATTATCTCTTTGCACTTACAATCACTTAAATTTCTAAAGCCTACTTATATAATTTCTCTTTTTATTTTATTGCTTCAAGAAATAAAACAACTGTAGTCAGTATACTCAGCATACTGCATTCAGAATCCAATAATCTACAATTACTCAAAAAAGTATATTTCAAACATACTAATGAGATGAATACCAATCATTCAAGTATCTTATAGAGAAGCAGGTAATTACAGCAAAAGACTGATACCAGGTTGTCTAAACTGTACTATTGTCCAAGAAAACCATTATCCATCACTACAAGTCGGAGGTATACAACTTCAACATAGTTACAAAACGACTTGGCACTTAGAAATACTAGAGTGAGCATTCAAATGATATCAAGGGATTCAACGGTCCGCTTCTCTGTTATGAGGGCCACTGGATTTTGACCGCGTTATAATCCTGTATTATGTATACGACAAAAAAACAAAGTAAATGCAAAATATAAAGTAAAATAAAAGCAAAAAAACACTAAATCTACTACTGGACGTTTCGCCGCCAATATAAGTGGCTTCTTCAGAAGAAAAAAATGGGAATCGGCGAGTGGCTTGCTTACGGTTTGCTAGGGAACATGTCATTTCAAAAATTAATAACTGGGGCAATTTACTTTTTACAATTGAGTCAAAATTTTCTTACACCTCAGATAGATGTATACTACTATACAGACGATGGATTAAGCAGTATTGACAATGCAATATCAGATCTACCTAATCACAGTGGTGGTTCTACCCTAGTTTGGGGAAACATCTGTTTAGTAGGTCATATAAAGTTACTAGCAGTACACGGAAGTATAATGACTACCCACACGTACATATATAACAGAGATTTTTAGAAGATCGTGTAATAATATAGACACCAACATTAATTATGTGATACTTTTTGGGCAAAATATAATTAATCAAACGTATGTACATAAAATCAATTTCTTTTGTATAGGTAAATACATATGTATAATAGATTTTTTTGCATTTCATACTATTAGACATATTTACATTTACTTAAGTTATTACAATTAACCTCATCGTCTACATCATTTGCGTCTGAGAAATAAAAACTAAAAAGAAGAAAATGTACTTACTAACTCCTTCTAAACGTTTGATATCTACACTGGTCGCTAGATACACTATTCTTAATAAATAAAATATCACAAATACAATGGCTCCAATTATAAGTAGGTAGGGATTAACGATGCCTACCACTATTACAATTCCTAATACAACTAATCCTATCTGAAATTTATGAAAACTATAAAATTACATATCGTATACGTACTTACTCCAAATGTACCTCCACTGCATCGATAAACACTGACGGTAAATAATCATCTACTATTCCCATATCTTTCGAAAATCTATTCAGTATTCTTCCCGATGGATTTAAATGAAAAAATCGCATAGGTGCTGTAACTATTCTGGCAAAAATGTCGTTATGGAGGTTTTTGGAACAGCGTACGCAAAAGAGAAAACAAGATATTGAACATGTAAACGATGCTAGGATTAATATAATAATAAGTATGGTGTAAATTACCATTGCTTCATCCTTGGAAATTACATTTTCAAGATTTGTTTCATTAGAGCTTCGTAAAAATTCTATTTTTGCCCTAAAATCCATTATAAGAACCAATAAAATATGTATGTTTGCATTGTATTATTAAATAAGCACGTACCAATAACCGATAAAGTAATCTCCTGCACTAGTACTACCTTGAAGTATAAATAAAGCAAGAGCTAGAAAGGTATATATCAAAGCATTTCCCCCTGCTTTAAAATAACTCTTGTATACTGAAAGTCCAACTGATCCTTTACTACGTGATTCCCTAACTTCTTCAGCTTCCTCATTATTCTCTTCAGAAGAATATTCATTTATGTTTTGATCTTTGTGAACTAATTCTACATCATGTGCATCATCCAAAATTTTGACGAAATCTAATCCAGTACTTTGCAAATCTTTGTACGTTCCTTGTGCTGCCATACTTCCATTTTGTAAAAGGCATATATGATCAACAAATTTAAGAAATTGTAATTGGTTAGTGACTAATATTGTACATTTGTCTTTAAGGAAAGTATATATGCAGTCATCAAAAATTTGCTTAGCAACATGAGTGTCAACGGCAGATAAGGGATCATCTAACAAATATATGTCAGCTTCTCTGTATACAGCTCTGGCTAAATTTATCCTAGCTCGTTGTCCTCCACTTAAAGTAGTACCCTTTTCACCTACTATCGACAGATCTCCATTTGAAAGTAACGTGAAATCTTTTTGAAGTGCACAAACTTGTATTACTTTTTTATACCTTCCTTCGTTCCAAGGTTGACCAAATAAAATATTATCACGTACTGTTCCAACAAATAACCAAGGTTCTTGGGCAGCGTATGAGGTTTTCCCAGTAACTTTAATTTTACCGTTATATAAGGGTAATTCTTTTAAGATGATGTTAAGGAGGCTACTCTTTCCACTACCAACAGGCCCTATTACTGCAACTAACACTGCATTTTCAAATTTAGCTGTGATATTTTCAAGTGTATAGTCTGTTGCAGTATCAATCCATTTAGCACATCCATTTATAATTTCTACGCTGAATTTATAATTCAGTACATCGTTGGATAAGACACCATTAATAGGTTTATATTTGTCTTTGGACGGTTTTATTGTAAACACTTCTTTATGTGATAAAAATTTCTCTAATCTTTTAACGGATACGTTAGCTTCAGCTGCTTGTGTTATGCCTTGAGGAAAGTATATGTTCATTGACAATTTTAATACGTTGTAAAATGCTGTTATAGTAAAAACGTATTGGGGATCTATTGTATTGCCTGTCAGTGTGTAAGCTATAACACCTGAGAATAAACCTACTTTTGGTATAAAATTAATAAAAGATAAAATAATTGCTTTGATTAACGACGTATATCTTAGCTTCGCAATTTCTGCTCTGAAATATATAGTGATTTATATTACATTTCAAACATAAACGTAACAATATTACTTTCTAATTGAATTTATAACTTTTACAAACGGCAATTCCCAGGTGTACATCTTTATTACTTGAATTCCAGAAATAATTTCACTCATCACGCGAACTCTATCATCGGTTTTAATTGCCGTCTCTAGCCTTAAAATGGATGATTTTTTTCCCAAATAAACTACAACATAATTGTTATTATATCACATAATATTCCTAAAATCAGTACATACTCTGTATGGGAATAACCAAAGCTAAAATAATTATACCAACAATTCCAGTCCATCCTACTTCTATGCACAGTATCAGTATTATTATACATGTTTGAAGTGGTGATAACCATAAGCTGTGCATAAAGACAGCAGCAAAGTCAAAACGATTTACATCGTTCGATAGTAAATTAACCAGCTGTCCAATTGTAGTTTCCCCGAAAACCGTCTTACTAATTTTCAATGATTTTCTATATATCACGGTGCAGCAAGCAACTCGTACCTTCATACCGAGATGTTGTAAACCCATCATATACAGATGAGTTCCCATAGATACAGCGAATGGACAAATTACTAATATAACACCATAAATAATCGCATCATTATTATTCATATTGCCCTCTTCTCTTAAAAATATTGTAGAAGTCTTGCAAAAGATAAATTTTGCGCTATTCTAAATGAAAAAATTTCTATTATTGTACAATAATATAAAATAATATTCACATACATACTTAAAAATAAGTTCTACGCAGGTCGCTAGTAAACCCAAAGTTATAAAGTTTAAACCAAACACTTTCCATAATGCTTTCCATAGCGATGGATGAGGTTTACATTTTTCCACTTCCCAAGCTTCTTCCAGTAAATCACCCAAATAACTTGACCGTTGTTCATGTAAAGTTTCAAACAGGTCTTCCTCATCTAAAGTTTTCCTGAAGCCTTTAATGAATGTTGGCATGAACCATCTAAAACAATACATGTACATATAAAATTTCTTGGTAATCATTGTGTGTCTTGCGAAGTAACAATTTTGAATGTTGTCGTCAAAATAACATCAATTAAGCATGTAAATAGTATTTTCAATTTTATTCAAAATTACAATAACTCTTGTATGATGTAAAATTTGAATTTTGTACATATTTTAATATGTATGCCATTAATTAATATCAGAACGTAAGAACCGCGATCTTAGAAATCAGCAAGTGAAGGAGGATTTGACATTAAAAGAATAACAGTCGCATCTTGCGTCTAGTTACGAAAAGTTTCGTAGAATCTGAATATCTTTGGTAATCTGTCTCAATACTGTAGTATTATCAGTTTTTACAAGTTTTCATTTGGTATTTTTCAATTTGCTTGAATCAAATGATATAGTATGTACGTATATAGAAATATAAAAAAATACTTTTCGTGGATTATATTATATTATATTATATATATTAGCTTTAATACCTCTTACGTGGGGATATTACCGATGCTGCCAATTATTATTTCCTGTTTATGTACATATGTAATGTCCTAATTACGCTATTTGGAGGTTTTCTGTAAATATTGCGGTAGCTTAGAATTTCTTGAGTAAAAAGGGGTTGCAAGCTATTATTAATGTTGAATATCCTGTATCATTAACTGATGATTTAATTAAATATTGGCATTATTTGAATATATTTGGATGTTATGTAATTACTAAGTCTTCGTGATACAGGTACAGTATAACCACACTAAATGGTATTTTAACTAAGAAAGAGAATTTCTCTGGTTCATGAGAATCGGGACGTTTTGAATGAAAATAACACAAAAAAAGTTGCATATACTATGGCGTCTACAATTAGTAAACATCTGTGGTTAATTATTTCACCCACCCTCGAATTTACTGAGCTAGCTGAAGATCGCTTATTGTTGTTGTGTTGAAAAGGTTTCGAATGTCCATTCTTACAGTCACCACATCTTTAGAATTATTAAGAAGAGGAATTCATTTTTAAATTGGCTTACGTTTTATTCTAACGGTATAAATAGTGATGATTTAATTATAGTTGTTACTATAATGCTGCATGACATGGAAACTGCAACACCAAGAAGAGGTGCGAATTTTTTGACCAAACTTGGTAGAAATGTATAACTAATCAAAGGAAATAATTGATTAAAATTTCAAAGAAAAAAACAAAAGATTAACACAATTTAACATAATTTTTATTAATAATGTGTCGAGCCGCCCCTATTAGTTACACACTCCCTCACTCTTCGTGGCATTGATTCGACTAGGTGATCGATATCCTCTTGGGGTATGGTCTCCCAAGCAACCTGTAATTCATGCCGGAGAGCTATTAGTGTCTGCAGGGGATTGGCTAAATTCATAAGTTTTCGTCCCATAATGTCCCACACATATTCTATTGGCGAGAGGTCGGTGGATTTGGGTGGCCATGGCAAGATATTGACATGAGCCTCTTCGAAGCGATTTAAACTGAATATCACGACGTTCCCCACATCTTCGTCTGACCCTCATACGGCCATCATGCATCCCTAGACAAAATCGAGATTCATCACTGAACACCACCTTATGCCACTCCACGATCCAATGTATTCGCAATCTACACCACTCCAAACGTTGCTGTCGTTGTTGAGCCGTAAGTGGTAACACTAGATGTGGACGATAAGATTGTAAGCCGAAACCCCTAATTCGACGATAAACGGTTCGAAGGGTTACAGGACGACCTTGATTAGGCGAAGGCGGCGGTCCTGTATCTCATTAGTTCTTCTTAGGCCTCCGGTTCCACTTTGGCGTCTTTCCTGACCCTCCGTAGTCCATGATTGATAACAGCGCATAATGGTGGATTGGTTCCGGTTAAGGCGATTTGCAATTTGCCTGTATGAAAAACCACCTTCTCGCAAACCAACAATTCGACCTCTGTCGAATTCGCTTAATTGACGATAATTTCCAAACAAAGGTACAATAAGACAAAACCGTTGAAATTAATTTGAAACAAACAATAAATACACCACACATTAATGTCAGCGAATACTGAATGAAGTGTCAGATGTGCCATGACCACTCGATCTATCGCAACAAAATTTTAATCAATTATTGCCTTTGACTAGTTATACGTTTCTACCAAGTTTGGTCAAAAAATTCGCTCCCCTTCTTGATGTTGCAGTTTCCATGTCATGCAGTATACAAGTCCATTTTTTTAACCTATTCTGCTGGGGGTGGTAGTAAAATATTGCGTGTAGATACCATTCCCTGCATATCTTCGGCCTCCATACGGGAAGAGTATTGGGATTCAGTGATAAGATACTTTCAACAAAAAGATAATTCACTTGTTAGCTACGTCTAGGACAACTTAAGACGGCGTGACGGTTCGTCGCTAACACTAAACAACATTATTTTTATCTCATCTATATCAATAGTTGTACCTAATACAATTTTTTATTGTGTTTCAAATATATATTCATATTTCTTTATCGACTAAAGGTTTTTTATTATTTCAAATACTTCATATATTCATATATTTAAAACAAAAATTAAAGCGGAAATATTTATAGGTCCACAAACTACTGAACTACTGAATCTATTGGATAAAGCAGCGTGGCAATCATTCAAAAATGTTACTCACAATTTTTTTGGCAAATCAAAAGGCGAAAAGTTACCGTTGTATTATCAAAGATCTTATATCTTACAAAAATTTGGGTTGTAATGTCCCTAAAAGTACACTTCCTCTACTCGCAGAAAATATTGGCACAGGAAGCTACGAGCAACAGTCACAGCAAAAAACACTTTTATTCGGAGATTTAACTATAGAAATGGACTCCAAATATTCTGCCCAATTATTGTTGGAGCAGCAAGAGACTTTCTAGTAGAATTACAATGTTTGAATATTGTGTAGCTGAGAATGTAGAAAGTATTGAAATATTTAAAATTATAAATGTCTGTCTCCCGGAAACCATTTGTGATAGGGAAAAAGCGATATAATATTTGAATTAAGAATGCCTTTTTTTTTCAACAACGAAAAGTTTCTTTTCTGTTCATCGGTGTTTTCCAAAATAATACATCACACAATCCCAACAAAGTTTTACTAGCTAACGGCTTACCGCCACAAAACTCAACGAAGAAATAATTTCTAGATAGAGAAGTTGTTTGCATGGTCAGTTTGATTGAAATAATTAGAAGAAAAATATCAAATTTGTCGTAAATGTCACTGAAATTATTAAACAAATTATAGGTGATCAATGGCATAAATCTATTAAATTCTACCTTCATACTACTACAAGTAATTACCAAACAAAATTGTGGGTGAATGCATTGAGTTTTGTGTTTATTAACGGCGGCCATGTTCGCTTTTCTTATTTGGTATCATTAGCAATGGAATCACATTATTTTAACTTTACCATATTTTCATAATACTTCTTAAAGAACTGGCAAGACACAATATTTGCCTATTTTTTGAGAATACAAATATAAATACTAATATATAGAAAGCAGCAAATATGTAATATTAAAAATAAAAATAAATAAAATATAAAATGAGTAATTTTAATATACTTACAATTTTACCAACAATTAAAGATCTGTGCAAGATATTTTCTATTTAACTCCGTCTGTTCATACTATGCAAACTATAACCTAATTTTAAAAGTGCCATAATATTCCGAAAAAAATGCAAATAAAGAAATTAAAATTAATGTATACAGTGCTCTAAAAATAACTATAAGTATTACCGATTACAAAAAAAAATTTAAATAGGTAATATTTTTTGTTTTAAAACATATACATAAACAATTAAATTAAATTATTATCAATTAAATTAACTTAAACAATATTTTGGGTTTTAATACTAGCAAATTAAATATCTATAGATATGAATGAATTCGGGTAGGAGCATAATTTTTATAGAATATTGACAGATGATTTTTTGTTGTATTCAATTATGAATCATTTAAAAGTAATTTTACGCTCATTGACCCGTAGAACGATGTGGATGTTATATGCATGTTACGAAAAACCAGTTTAATTTAATGGTGATCCTGCGAACAGTTGAAGTTCAGTAACATCAACCACAGAGTCTTTTAGAATTGCGGAAAGTTAAATAAATTATTGTACAAATTCTACTTTGTATCGTTACTTACGCAAATGTGCAATAAGATAAAATGTTAGCTTGTTCCCGGGGATTTTTGGTCTTCGGTATTAATGTGAGCTTCATCTGCAACAAATATTATAATTAATACAGCATATATGAAACTGTTCACTACTAATTATAAAATCTGCAATTGTGGTTCAAGTGCTGTAAATTAATTGCATACATTTTCTAAAACTGTGGCGTTATATGAATTGTCATGCATGCCTTAGTATTACAGCATTTCAGTAAAAATTGTGAAAATTTAGCAATATGTAGTAGATTTACTTCTTTTGCCAGGAACTTATAGAGAATGATCAATTTATAATAAATGAAACGGATGTTCTTCTGATTACTGTTTATTTACAATCTATTTTATAACAATGACTAAATTGCTTAACACTTTTTAGTTTTAAGAAAATCACTCTTAAACTTATTAAACTTTTTTCTTTCTACACATTGATATATAATATGTATACTATTTAATATACAATAATATAATAGCATTCCATAAAGTAGTAAGAGGAAATATTCAAACGTAATATAATTCTGCAGTGTAGAGCTATCAGAAGCCTTCCGAGAATCAATTTCTTGCACAGTTACTGATTTTATTTTGTTATATGTACTATGTTAAGTAGGTGGTTCCCTTTGGAATGGTTCTTCTTTTTGTTTTCTCCAGCTCTCTCTAATGGTGAATCTGTTTAATATGAATTTTTGCGAAAAACTTGCCTAAAGTGATCGCCAAAGGTGTCTTGTTCTCAATTTATGCTATACTTACAAATAAGGTTGTTTCTGTTTCAACTATACTATTTCTCAATATATGATGTGTTAATTTCTTTAACAAGTAAATACATAGATCTTTCGTGTCTTCTATTTTGAGAACTAATTTATTGTGCATTTACTATGAGTTACTATTTGTCCTGACAAATTAAACTACAAAAATAATATTTTCTATGATCGGTTCCGTTCTTTCTGATAACACATTTTTAGTAGAGTAAAAATTGCATACGAGAGTTACTCATGTGATATGTTGAGTGATGATCGGAATCAATTACATTTACCGAAAGTTAAATTAATAATTAACAGAAATACATAGTTCCTGATAATCTTAAATCTTATCTTAATTATCTGCTAAATGGAACCTTTGCATTGTTAACCTTTGTGTTTAATTGCACTGTAAATAAACACTTACAATATCGTTTTGATCTGTCAACTGCAATGTCTACAACAACAATACTCTAACAACATCATAAACACTTTTATGATATATGTAATATGCAGCTGATACCGACCAATTAGCGAGCATAAAGTTATGTGCAGAATTATGTCGATTTGATGTAATGATGACCCTGACTGGGATTGCCTCGCCATGCCGTTTTTATTTTTATTGGTTACATATGAAAATGCGTAAAAGCTATTACTTTTACACAAATTACTCAAACTCAATTGGTAAAATACTGCAACAGCAATGTTAATTCTACATTATAACATTTTAAAATCTATGTTACTAAGATGTAGTATTATAAAAAGATTCAACTAAAACTTTTACAAAACTGAACAATGCCTTCTTTTGTTTTCAAAAAAACTTTGTTGTGGTATCTACTGATTGGTATGTAATCCCGCAGTCTTCTTCTTTTTTTAATAAGAGTTCTTATGAATATCTATCAATTTATATCAATATCTACAGCCAATAAACATTTCAAAATTTCCCCAAAATCTTCAGCAACATTGAGAAGCTAAAAATGCCTAAACGTAGAAGTAATCTACATCAGTCAGTATTTTCATATTTTAATAATAAAGTTACCAAAACAACATTTAACAACAAAATATCACAATTTTCAACTATAGTAAATCATAATGTTCAAGGTTTTAACACACACTTTATAATTTCTAATTTGCTGTTTTAGTTACTAATACGAAACATATTTTCGTAACGTTTCAGTAATTTCATGTAACCGTTAAAGTAGAAAGTCTCAGTAATGTTTTGTGCTTATTGGGTATGAGCGTAGCGAGACATAGAGCAGGATTGGTTTATACTACTATTATTAAAAAAGCTCTGGAACCGTACTGCAGTTTCTTTATTTTCCACAAGTTCCTTGGAACCTCCGAAAACATACGAAAATGGGTCATCTATACTGCCTATATTATGGCACAATAATCTTTTTTAACCCACCAAAATGACATAATTGTTTTAATATACCTGAAAGATAAAATGATCCTATTTTATTAAATAATTTGTATAATTAAATGGTAAAAAAAAGCATTAGCAATAATAACTAAACGTTATTAAATGTCTACACTATAAGAAAATTTTTAATAATTCAGTATAAATAGATGAAGTAAGTATTTCCTTAATTCAACATCTGTTCGGATAACTAATCACAACTAGCCGTTTGAGCTACTTAATATTTTTCAGCGTAGACTTAAGTCTTTAAATATGTATACAGAACATTTAGAGCGAGTAAGGCCAGTTAGAAAAGGGATAGATCTATATAGAGTGCGGCGGTTATAAAACATATACGGAATTAACGCATTTGCGAGCCTGCTTTTCCGTATATGTTTTACAACCGCCCCAGTCTAGAACTATCTCTTTTCTAGCTGGCCTTAGTCGCTCTAAATGTTCTGTATATTATTTATTTCGAATCAAATAAATGCTATACAATATACATAATATAGACAATAACATCTCTGAGGTTAGAAATATAGGTAAATATTTCTTAATTATTACTTCAGCTTCATGTATTAAAGAATTTTTATACTTATTTTTTTTTACTTCGCTTTATTTTTACTGCAACAACAAATTCTATTATTTCTGGACTAAATTATAAACACTATACAAGATATGTATATGTAATTGCAAACAAAAAGGTATTATTATTTCTATTTATATCGTTAATGGTAAACTAACAGTTAATTGTCTAAAATTTGCAATGTATTACTAGAAACATAAACATATGTAACTACGCAAGTTTTGTGCCGTATCTAAAGCTCATAGGTTTTTTTTTTGATCGTAATAATAGGTTGTCCATTAGCCCAGAGTATGTGAACTACTAAATTGACTACCGTGTTTGCTCTCGTGCTTTTGATGTAGCCGGCATAAATTCTTTGTTGTAATTTTATTTTCCAATGGTGTTGGTTCTGTTTTTTCTTGCTTTAATCGAAAATTAATTATGATAAACTTTTCTACACTACCATGCAAACTATGTACGCCAGCAATTAAGCTCTTTCCAACTGCACCAATTACTTTTGTATCACCTTCAAACATTGCATATCTTTATGTCGGTGACCCGCCGAGGTATATTGCTTCCTTAATCTGAAAAACCTATCCTTGACTATTACTAAGAATCATATTTATAAATCATGAACTTAAAAATTGATTCTAACTGAAAAATATTTTCTGAACTTCAGAATGACAAAAATCGTATTAATGATATTCGACAATACGTTTCACTGACTAAGGACCATTTTGAGATTAGGATTGGCATTACTACTAGCTAATTCTAACGTTCATTTACTATTATTTTTGCGATAATGGTTACGGTATCAGCTTATATTTGTGAATTTACAATAAATTACAGTTCTATGTCTCACGAGTTAGTACTTATACGAACTTTGTTCATGAATTCATAAATCTGACTAACAAAGAGATGCATTTATAATTTTATTTCTATTAAACTTGTGTACAACATTGAGAGTAAGGATCAATCAATAAGGAGTGAGGTTAGCATTAAGCGCAAAATGCATTATAAGGACCTTGTACCAAAAATGTTCATTATCATCTACGAGTATATTATGTATATATATTATTATATATTATATATTTATATCAAAATTTAGCATTAGTTTTAAAACAAGCATGAAAAGAAAGAATGGATATCTTCTGAGAATCTGGGATAGGTATGTACGTTGGTGATATATTCGCGTGTTTTTTTTTAATGTGTGGTGGGTGCTTAGTTGCAGTGACTCCGTAAGCTGTATCGTTTGTCTGGCTATTTCTGTTTTTGTGTGTGTAAGTTGTGTTCAATTGGCTTTGTGACAGCATTATATCGCCTTTAATCACTTTCCGAACAGCGAATGGCAAGTCGATCCGCGATTAAACTCTCTGAAAAAATGTCACCGTCCCTCCAGAGAATTGAACCCCGGCGCCTATCGTCCTCCCACAACGATAGTCAGCCGCCTAACCACTGCGTCCATCGACCCCTTGTTAATACCCGTTATTACCCGTTTAATTAATAGATTGGTCAAATTTCCACTGAATAAAGTGAGATTTCAAAATGAATTAGAGTTTATTAAGAGAATAGCGGTCTACAATGGTTTCTCTTCTCCAGACGTCGAATGCACGCTTAAAAAAAGTCAAATATAAGCAACGCGTGAGAAATTCCACGACTAGTCCCATCGAATATCCGGGAAAAGAAATTTATTAAGTTACCGTTCCACCCCATAACCAAAGAACTAAACAACGTTTTTCAACAATACAACTTAAATGTTTGTTATAAGACAAATAGTACGTTAAAAATCATTTAGGCAGCCCGAAAGACAAACCGGAGATGAGACAGAAGTCTGGTATTTATAAAATTGCATGCAAAGACTGTGATCAAATTTATGTTGGATAAAAAAAAAGATCAATAGGGACTAGATATAGGGAACATACGGCTCACTTACGGTATGGGAGAGAAAAATCGTGCGCTGTAACGCAACATTTAATTGAAAAGAGACGTCATATTGAAATAGACAGTCTAAAACTATTGAAAGCTCTTGATAGGTCACGACAATTAGACGCATACCAAAGTATTTACATTTACAAATACGACAATCTCATGAACAGAGAACCATCGATTCTCGAAAATCGGTTTTCTTAAACGCTTAAAAAAGAACGGTTTCTTTTCAACATATGTTAGTAATTAGTTCAGTTTAGGTAAAGGGTCGCATATCTGGACG
The DNA here is from genome assembly GCA_023690525.1 of Holotrichia oblita. Taxonomy (NCBI): domain Eukaryota; kingdom Metazoa; phylum Arthropoda; class Insecta; order Coleoptera; family Scarabaeidae; genus Holotrichia; species Holotrichia oblita. Next base: position 50,634,419 of record CM043017.1, on the reverse strand, counting down.
TTTATACTAGAAGAGGGGATGTTTAAATTTATAGTTTTTAATTTTATTTATTCATTCGGTATTTGGTTGATGAGGGAAGCCCATATGCTCTCGAAACACCTGTCCTGAGTAATAAGTGTTGCGAAATGGGACAACTTGGCGCGAGACAACTTTGCGACGAGACAACTTGGCGTTGGGACAACTCGGCGCCACTGCGAAATGCGTAGACGATTTAATAAATACCGCTCTAAACACATAATAAATTGATTATTTACATTCAAAATGAGCTTAGAAAGTGGCTGTCTTCATCTGTATTCATTTGCAAACACTTAATAACAAATTTATATAATCACTTTGGAAATGGATATTCAGAGCATTCCAATGAAAACAATCCACCTTAAATAAGTCGGCAACGTCAACAAATACGAAAAAACGCCGAGACACGTCAATTTTTGCTTGAAGGAGGAAATTTTTTTGATTAATATGGCAAAATTATGGTTTGCCCCTCTTTCGCCTCCCAGTATCTAACATTGAAATTTCAAATGGCACTACATTATATTATTACATTTTTCCATTCTACATACTATTTGCAACAACTTTTATATAAGACAGCCTATACCTATTCTTAACACTTTAGAAGATATCTTCTAAAGTTTTAAGGCTATTTTCTGTTACATAAATGATTCAGTTAAACTCAAGGTTAACTATAGTTGGTACAACTGCCAGTAAGTGTCATCTGTATATACATTATTTGATCCCCGTACAAAAAATTCAACAGATAGTTTTTTTGTCATTTTTCTTTATACAGCCTATTTTTGGCGAATAAAATAGAAAATAGCCCTTGAAATTTAAAAAATAATAATAATACTATGACTTTTGGTGCCATTTAAAGTTTTAATGTTCGATACTTAACGTTTTCGACTTATTTAAGGTGGATTGTTTTCATTGGAACGCTCTGTATATATGTTTTCGACAAATTATCCGGGACAGACAAACTGAATTTTGGCGGTGGGAACGAAAAAACCACTGCAAAGCGAGAGTCCAGATAATAGATGGTTAGTGTTAAATGTAAATGTTAAGAGTAATTACCAAATAATAATTTGTTTGTATTAAATCGTCTACACATTTTGAAGTGGCGCCCAGTTGTCCCGCGCCAAGTTGTCTCGTCGCCAAGTTGTCTGTTTTTCTTATCTTTTAAAGAACTTATTTTTCTTCACCTGACTTTTTGTCCTTCAATCCCCTTTTTTCAACCTCCTAACTTTTCTTCACCTCCTTATCTTTTATTATTATTATTATTTTTCAAATCATGGTAACATGTGTGTACGTTGTACGTGTAATTTTGACAATGTCATTCCTAAAGTTACAGTGCTTAATATAATATTTTAACTAATTTTGATTAACACCAAAATAACATAACAATAGATTAAACAAAAAGTGGCATAAGATATATTGCCATCGTCTTTCAAGTAGTCTAAAAATTATCAAACAATGTTTAATTTATATACTACAACCTTGTGGTATATAGATTCAAATTGCAAATATTGCAATAAATAACAGTAACAATAACCTGCAAAATTCAAATGAATCGAAGAAGTAAAATTGTATAGTACAATGTATTACTATATGCCAAAATGTGTATTTATGGTACTCTAATTCAATTACAATTATTTATTTAAATGCAATTTACTTGATGAAGAATAGTTACTTCTTCCGAATTGATATGTATAAATTGAAACATATGAAATCGCATGTAAATTTTTACTTTCTCTTGGCAATCCAACTCTTTAGATAAAAACTAATTTATTATTAAATTGAAATAGACTACTACATTATTTTGCTTCTTTTGTCACTTCATCTACCTTCGTATTTCCTTTGTCATTAGAGTACTATAAAACCTACATCAGCGATACCCTGTTATTTGTAGCCAACATCATAGTTTCAGAACAGCCTGACTATTTGTGTAAACATAAATGTTTGCAACTTTCATTCATTGGTTCAGACATTCCCAAACGCAGCGATCCATGGCGTGCATTTTTGCACAGAAGAGCATTGGTGATAACTTTAAACCTTTTGAGAGATTGATGTTCGAACTATGAACTCCAAATTCCATTTCTTTGTTAGTCTTGGATTTGTCTGTCTACCAGACAAGTAATCCATTTCCAAACTTTGAATCTTGAACAATCGTTCATGACTCGACAGATATGTTGTCAGTTAGTTTGTCTAATGATTCTACCTCTTTTCGGCAATCTCCTGGAATCTTTAGATATCTAGGTCGCCACCCTTTAAACGGTACAATAATCTTAATCAGTATACGCTAATAACGGTAGTTTTCGTGACTAGCACCTGTGCTGTCAGCATTTCCATTGTGGCAGTTAGGAAGCGTGCAAAGCGCTGCTGTAACTCCCAGACAGAGAAGTCGTTACAACTTCTGCAATTTGATTTGCATCGATTTTTGGTCACCATAGTAAATAGCGTAGGTGATCATAGTGCCTATTATCATTTGATATAACCAATATATATATATATCATTTTTGTAGGGGGCTTGCTGGATATACAAATTCTGTTTGTTTCTTTTTACGTTGGATCGTTCATAAAAGGTTTCGTTTTTTCTGTATACTAATGAAATGTTACCAATAGTTGTCCGGTTTTCTTCCTGTGCAAGCTGCACGCTTCTGTTCTAGAACACACAGTTATTGCCGAAGAGTAAATACTTTATTACTTACTACTACTTTATTACTTTTTACAATTATTTAAACTTTTTTCTACGAATGGTACCAACACACCAGAACACAAAAATGCCATTGGAATATTATAAATGATAGATAAAATTGTAAAAAAATCAGATAAAATATAACCGTTACAAATAAGTGCAGTCGATCCAAAAATTGAATTTTTGGCCATTGGCACTACAATTAATATTGTTTTACAGGTGAATCTAGTGAAATCCAAGATAAATTTAAAATACGTTTTTCTTCCACAAAAGTTTATTAATTCTAGAACCAATGCTTCGAGTTTTGCTAGGTTCAATTCTTTACTATGTGTCTTAGTTTACAGTCGAAGAAAAGTAAGCCTATTATCAGAGAGATACAATTAATATATGTCATGTGCAATTTTATAAGCGGTATGTAGATGATTGTATATGCTGCATACCAAATGATAAAATTGAACATGTTCTGCACACATTTAACACATATCATGATAGGTTAAAATTTACTTTTGAAAGAGAAAATCAAAATTCTATAAACTTTTTAAATGTAAAGATAATACATGATAACACACAAATAAAAACAAACTGGTACAGTAAAGACACTAGTAGTAGTAGGCATTTAAACTATTTTTCAAACACTTCGGTAAATTTAAAAAAAAGCGTAATTAACAGTTTAGTAGATCAGGCTATTAAATTAGCTCATCCTGATTTTAGAAAAGAAAATTTAAGCAAAGTAAAAACAATACTAGAAAAAAATAGATATCCCAAAGAGTTTTACAATAAATTAATCACAACAAGAATAAATAAAATATATAACACAGGTACAAAATCAAATAATAACATATACCACACTATACCATATATAAACAATTTAAGCGACACAATAAAACACGAATTAAAAAAATCAGACATTCACATAACTTTCATACCTACCAACAATAGACATTTATTCACAAATTTAAAAACACCCATTAAACATGGTAATCAAAGTAATGTCGTTTATAAATTAGATTGCAAAGATTGTAATAAATGTTATATCGGACAAACCAAACAATATTTAAAGAAACGAATTTATAACCATCAATACACTGTTACACATGACGTCATCGCTCAAACTGCTTTATCTAAGCACTCTAAAGATAGACGACATAATTTTGATTTTCAAAACACTAAAATTTTAAAACAGGAAAATAATTATAAAAAAAGATTAATTTACGAAATGATATACATTAAGAAAGATGAAAACGCGGTAAATTTTAGAACGGATATTGATAATTTAAGCGTTATTTATAATAATTTAATTCACGCATGAATTTTATTAATTTTAAGCCCTTGACTAGGTTTTTTTGCCATATTTTTCCCTAGTCCCCAGGTAGCACAGTCCGTTGGCTAAGTGTCGGCGATAGCTCGGGCCAACGTAACATAGTTGGCGCAAAGTCACAGTCTACAAACGATAAATATCCAACATTAGTCAAATATCGGCAAAATACGTTGGCTCAACTTATCATTGCAACGTTCCATGTTCGTTGGCTTTATATCGGTTTGTTGGCTGAATGTCGCATAAAAGTTTTCAGACGACAATCGAATTTAGGGCGGAGTCAAAGCTGACCCCGTGGCTAAGTGGGTAACGTTCTTACGTAACATTCACGAGATCGCGGGTTCAAGTCGTACCATGTGACTTTTTTTTTCCTTTTCAAAATGCATCATTTGTTTTTCCTTTTTATCTCAAAAATCATAAACTTACGAAATATTATTATTGTTCATTTACCCATACATTGTGAGCCATATGAGTTCAAATGTAACAAATGTAAATAAAATAGTTGTAAAAATCTTATTATACGTAATAATGCAGTTAAATCACGACAACCTTAATAACCAACACAACTAACAAATAAAACGTATATTTTAGTAGGATTTATATTATTTACAAAATTATTATACTCGTATGCTTTGCTGTGCGCATGCGCATCAATCGATAAGCGACATTTTGATCGAATTCACTCAATGTACATCGCCATATGCAAGCTTGTGTTGTTTTTTGATTTATTCGTTTTATTAGCCCAGCTGTTAGTCATCATGAAAGAGAGTTATATTATATAGTTAAGAGTATACTGTTGTTAGTGTTACAGTCTACGTTGTATAATATTTAAAATAGACCCTGTTGTGAAAGATGTTATAAGAACAATGGACGGGTAAGTACTTTACATAGTTTACATAGTAAGTACTTTCGTACATAAGTAATATAATATGTATTTTTCATACATGCTGTGATTGAAAGTTGTGAACTACCACAACCTGGCGAGGAGTTTAGAAAATATCCGGCAGTTTGTAGGAATTAACTAAGAAAGCATTGGATACCAATAACCTGGAAGATACGTCAGATTCGATAACGTAAAACTTATTTGTATCTTGTATACTAATGCCAGTCATCCTTACCGCTGATTGTAAGTAAAATACTAGTTGATAATTGCAATTGGTTTCTTTCTTACAAAATATATTTACAGATACTTTATGTTCTATTTCCGATGTTAGGCCAGAGTTGCGTATGATATCTTACACATAATCATTTGTGACAGCTGATCGTATGCTATAGGTAATTGCCTTTTTCAAATTTTTTACAAACTGATACTAGAGCTTTAATAATTACCATAAATTCATCTATAGTTACGCATGAAGTTTAAAATATTATTTATTTATTATTTTCTGGTTAATAGAATCCGCTCTACTTAGCATTTATTTTACTTTTGTTTTTTTTTCACAGTATAGGTTTATTTTTTATTTATGCCTTGGTATTTACAGGTAGTCGCGTTAGCTGAGGTGAATAAGTTGAACCATATTGGTTGTATTGAAGACTATTTTAAAGATAATATTGAGTGACGTAAAAGCTATACAATTATCGAAGTAAGCCTTAGATAAAGCGAACATCTTTCAAACGATTATAGGTAAGATTTAATTTTTGTGCATTATTCTTGAGATATTTATCTAAAAAATTATTGTGGATAGTCATGATTATTATATTGTATTTTTTGAAATTCCTCCTAATTAAGAAATAATCAACTAAAATAACTTATTTTTTATTACATATTTAGCCAAGACAATTTTCTATTTAATTAAAATTTTATTTTAAACCCAATATTTAGATGCTGTCAAAATTTGCCTGTGATATTTTAAAGAAAAGGGCTAGTTATGAGGCGAAGGCAAAGAATAACTATAGTCAAAATTATTTAAAAAAAAATCAGAAAATTTTCAAAAAGTGATGCGTAATCACACTGTATACATAGCAAACCCCACAACTTCATTTCAAGATCTGTAATGGAATGAAATATACATAGTGTCCAAAGTAAAATGTTCACGAGCTATGAAGGTGATTACTTAACAAGTTAGTAATACTTTTTACTCTGAACGATAGAAAAACAGAAAAAAAGCTTTCATATTGTATTCTTTAATGGAATACTTTATATTTTTAGATATTTTTAAAGAAACTAATATTTTGAACAAAATCTTTATTACTTACTACTGTGAAATTAAAACTAGGCAAGTAAAAAGTACTTTCTGAGAATTGTGGAAATGTGCAAGTAGGCAATGATCAAATATTGTAGAATAAATAATCACATAAAGGTTTTCCTAGTTACTTGCCAAATGAATCATTCTTTGTGATTATTGATTCATCCTTAATAATTATTGCTGTGCGAGTGCCATTTATTTACTCTTCTCGAAAAATGTAATATGTTGCAAGTATATCTAATTTATAGAAAAAATTAGATATACTTCGCCATTGTTAATTTAACCAACTTCATAGCTTTAATAATAAGTTTGCAATGGTAAACACGTTACCATAACTTTGGACATGGTGTATACTTCTAATACTTTACGTAAACTAAAAATAGATACATACATATGTTAATATTTTTTTATTTGTTCACAGGTCGAGATGAAGGTAAAGCTGAGCGTAATTTGGAAAAGGCTATTGTTGATCGTACATCTTTGACTACTGCTGCTGATAAAAATTAGGAATCAGCTGAGCATCTCCGCGATTAGGTCAGTGTTTTATAATGTTTTAATATTTTTAGTTCAATAAGATATTTCAGTTATTATATACCATAACATGTAAAGAGATAATAAATTTTGTTCTGTAATAAGATATATCACATCTTATTTTTTTATTTATCTTGAATTTTAGTTTCACTAATAAATAAAATATCGTAATTACTTTCTTTATTTATTGTATGTGCAGATCATGTATGGTGTTATATGGATATATGATTCGATGTTAACTATTGTTAACAACATAAACATAAAAAAACATAAAATTTGTAGTAAGTTTTCCTTATATATTGTCACATGAAATAAAACATCTACGATATATGTCCTGATTACAGGCAGATCATATCGAGATATACTATGTTACACAATTATGAGCATGTTTGTCTTGAACGCTGAGTATTTCATCATAAGCGTTGATTTTATAACAGTTTTCAAATTATGACTTGTATATGTTCTTAACTATTATCAACATCTTGCATACATAGATATGTAAAATTCAAACAGAAGTTTTCTATTAAATTATCTATGATCTAATTATTGTAATTTGGTAGTTTATATCTTAAAGCACGTTTATTTCATATGAAAATATATTATATACAGATAATTAACTCGAATTTTGAGTTGGTATAATATCGCTGTAATTTATTCAGCAAACTAATTAACATCGGATCAGTGTACCTATGTACCATCATATATGTTTTGCATCTTGTATGTTTTATCGTATAGATATCACATACAAGATTAATACCCAATATCACTTCCCGTAGTTACTCCTATGTATCCTTTCGATAAGACGCCAACGTCAGGTGCCGACGTTTCACCAACAGAATGGGTAGGTATTGAAAGTTTATCCTACGCCAATGTCGCCTAAAGATATAAATCCAACGTTGTAAAATGTTCACACTTTCACATACTGCCAACATTGTTGCCCAACGCGTGCCCAATGTAAGTCGGACAATCAGCCAACGTTACACCAACGTTGTGTGCTACCTGGGTCCTTGAACAGAATTGTTAGAGCTTGACAAAAAATAGATTGATATACGAATAATTCAAATCATTTCAATTTCTAATGTTGTATTAAATCATTATTCCTTCATTATTACTTGTGAATATAATTAAAATTCGATATATCAATAAATTCTGTTTTTTAGATAATTTTGTTGATAGGCATGGCAATTTATATACCTACAGTTTGATCATTAACTATTACTCGTAATTGTATTTATTAAAACGAACGCTGACACTTACCAATTAACTTATTACGAAGCAGTTTTACAAGTTTAACAAAGCCAACTACAGTGAGTATAGAAACTACGTAGATAGGTATGCGCCATCCTTTCGGAACCTTATTTAACGTTATTAGGGTCTCAGCACGTTTTCGATGACATAAAAGTAATGTAAACATTTGTCATACCGCAACTGCTACTAACAAACTTTAAACTTGGCAAAATTTCAATATCGTATATTTCATATGAATTAGTGAAAACATGGATTAATATTGATATATCGATATTTCCCTTGATATCGATAGCCCATAAGTATAGAAGTAGAATAGATATTTGATTATTGAATTGTATATTTTTCTAAGTTTAATAATAGAGTTGCTGTAGAGTAATTGATAGAACTATACCGTATAAAAGTTTTTTTCAATGGTATCCAAGACGACCCGGGAGTTTAATAAAGTCCAATACATTTTTTCTTTTTATATCTGGTTTTCTAGTTTAGGTAAAAGTAGTAGTGAAAGTTCAACTGAGCTCCGAACTTGAACTTTCCAGTTCCATTGTTGAATTGGTCCTGTTAAACTCGAACTGAAGGCTAAAATGCGGCTGTCATGCTGAAGATGTTACCCAGTCAGTAACGAAATGGCCATACAATTAAAGAGTACATTTAAGTGAAGTTAGGTTTTATTTTTTAATATTCAACTGTGATGTTGGCCAGCCTGATATTAAGAAACTTAAAAAATTATGATTGGAAAAACTTGTTACTTAACGGTAGTAGCCAATCAAAATGTGATATACTAAAATTCCCAAAACTAAATAATCTATTGTATTATCCAATTAAATGGTTATTATTATTGTCAGCGCCAAGTTTAATTTTAAATTTTAATACTAATTTAACACATTCATTTTATTTGTAAAAATATTTCTTTGTATGCCCTTCAACTACAGCGAATTACTTTATTTTTGTGTACTGTTAGGTTGTGTCATTAAAAACTTCCAATGTACAGGTTCTTTTATTGGTAAACCGACATTATTCTATACCATTTCTGTTTTTATTTATATTGTTAGTTTCATCTGGATTTGCTGTATATTTAATTACCACAATATGGGATGATCTTATAGAATTCTCTTTTGTCATATTCCTATATTTTTAAATCATCATCATCGAAAGATACCACAAAATTCATTTTGTAGGCAATACTAGCTTTTCATTTTTTTACAAGAATGACTACTGGCTAATACTCCATATTGAGTAAACGTAATTAAGATGATCGTGGAGCTAGTGGGGTTAACAGCCAATGGAAAAATCCTTATTAAAAGGAAATAAGACTCATTTATCTAAACCTTAAGCTTTCGATTTTTTATTAAAATCTTCTTCAGAAGGTAATTGATTAGAGTAAGAAGCTAGCAGTCACAGAACAAACCATCATAAAACGCACCATTAAAACTAATTAGTCATACTAGGCGCTTTTTTAAACTAAACACATGTTAAAACACAAAATGCATTGTGAAATGAATAAAAATGCGGTGACAATTCACAAGAATTAGACCGCATGGCTAAGCGCGGGAAACAGGTGTTCACACCTGTCTTCTAAGTACCTAACTTAGAAGACTGTTTCTGAGACATTTATTGTTTTTGAAGATAATACTTTCATCAACAACTACAAGAATGCAACCACAGAATATATCCTACTTGATTTAATCATTACAAAAATAATAACTTCCTTTTCATAACTTTTAGAATGCTTTTAGTGATGTGATAATAAATTATTCTTGTATATTACGTATTGTATGCATAAGTCAGTACATCAATAATTTCTCTCTTTTTTTGATCACATGGAAATATCATATTATTAGCTAATGAAGTGGAAATAAATCAACAAAGTTAGTAAAAATAATAGGTACATAAAGGTCAAGAACTATATGTATTTCCTGCAGGTAAATAAAACTGAATGCATCCCTTACTTCCACGTACTTGCAGGAGCATTCATATTATTTACGTTGGTCTTCACTAAATAGGTAGATATTCGTACAATTAAATTAATCTAAATAAACACGATTAAAAATGTGGTATCCAAATTAAAATAATCTCACGGTACTATTTGCTAAGCGACCAACACACGTAAGACGATTTGTAGTATTTGTACACTACAAATCATCGTACACCTCATGTATCCGGTTTGCAAAATTTTGCCATTTAATTTGCATATCTACAAGTATATAACTACCAGCAGATATTTTAGTAATGCAAAGGAAATTATTAAATTACTTCTGTTCTTAACTATAAATTTGAAATATACATATAGTATTACGTTTTCATCTACAAGTACATATGTAGATACGTGTTGCAATGTATGTATGTACCTATATTGTAAATGGATATTCGTTTTGCGTATGTGATTACGTTTGTAAGAATTATATTACATATAACAATATTATATTCCAATTTTGTTAGATTTGATAATATTCAATTTGAATGAAGGCGACATTGTAAGTTTATACAAACATTTGTAAAACAAGTTTATTTAGAAGACGTTAAACAGTTTACTCAGCAGTAAGCGTAACTAATATGAGAATCTGTTCTTCTCTTTTTAAACTTTGAATCTATCCATATGAACTATTTCTGCAATAAATGTCGGATACAAGGACCAATTAAATCCCTGTTAATATCCTTTATTCTTTATTAAAACTAAAGATCCAACTTCTACACATATGCTAGTTTTGTAGGAGAAATTTTTTTTTTATAAGGGGAAACCTCTTGGCATCTAGGCACGGGTTCGATGTGCCTAGATAGTGTCGGGCGCTACTCCGACTAAAACCCCTTTAGTGTCCTTCTCTGACGTTTCGGAACCGTCGGTAGGACATAACATCGAAACGTCAGCGGCTTCATTTCTCCTTCTCCTTATCTCCTGCTCTTCTGTCTACTTAACTCGTCGTGTTCTTTCTGACTCATTATGTCTATGATGAGCTTGTGGATGGCTCGCCAATTTCCTTCGCGCTCTATCATCTTTTGCACCATGGTGTCCGGCGTCAACGTACAGCCCACTTCATTGAATGCATCTCGTCTAAGATTTTCCCATCTATTACAAACAAAGATGGTATGTTCTGCTGTATCAGTGTTGGAGCAGTATATGCAGCTATCGGTGTTGTCTTTCCCAATACGCTTAGCGAAAGATCTAAAGGTTCCGTGTGCCGTTAGTGCTTGCGTCAGGAAGTAGTCAAGCCTGCGGTGGCTGCACTGTACCCACGGTCTTATAGCAGGTATGAGTCTCTTGGTCCATTGGGCCTTAGTAATTTGTGATTCCCATCTCTTCTGCCAGAGCTCAAGCGACCTTTCTCTGGATATTGCTCGACTCGTTTGTCTGTTTTCCTCATTATGTTCGTAAACATACTTCCTCTCCGCAGCCAACAGGTCGATGGGAACATTTCCAGTAATAACCTGGAGCGCATCGCCGGAAACGGTCTTATAGGCTGATGCAACTCGGAGAAGGATGTTTCTCTGCACCCGCCCATACATCTCTCTATACTTGTGGAACCTCAGATCCTCGTACCAGATGGGTGCTCCGTAGAGTAGAATGTTTTGCACTGCGCCGCATAAAACCGTCCTTCTGCCGTCTGCTGGTCCGCTCACGTTTGGTAGGATTTTGCTGAGCATCGATACTCGCTGCTCGGCCTTTACTACGGCTGCCGGGAAATGTTTCTTAAAAGTTCCCCTATCGTCGATTATTATTCCCAAATACCTAATACTTTGTTTAGGGGTCAAGGTTACTCCGTCCAGGCTGAAAGCAATCGACTGTCTATTTCGTCTTCCTCTGAGAATCACTGCTTCGGATTTTTGGGGCGCTACAACCAGTTTATGTTCCCTAATCCACACACTTATCCTTCGGAGGCATTCGTTGGTATTCGCAACAAGTATATCGCTATTTTCTGCCCCGACCACCAGTGCCAAGTCATCCGCAAAAGCAACCGTTCCCGCGTCATCCGTCAGATCCAGACCAAGGACACCGTCATAAAGGACGTTCCAAAGGGTGGGGCCGAGAACCGACCCTTGTGGGACACCAGCTCCAATCTCTATGGTTTCGTCTTCACCAATCCAAATCTTTCTGTTGCTGAGGTAGCTCGAAATCATATTAACTAGGTACCCTGTAACCTGTTCTTTGACGCAAGTGCTGGATAATCAAGCCATGGCTGGCTGTATTAAACGCATTTTTTATGTCGATAGTAACAAGCACACACCATGACTTGTTGTATTCATGTGCCGCTTTCATTACAGATTCTACCGCTTGGACTGTGGATTTGCCTTTCCGGAATCCGTATTGTTGTGGGTGCAGCCCCCCTCTTTCTTCCAATTCTTTTTCAAGGCGCAATTTGATCAGTGCTTCCAACAGCTTACTTAAACAGTTCAGCATGCATAGCGGCCTGTAGGAGCTGACAGGTTCAGATGGTCTTCCAGTTTTGGGAATCAGGATTACCTTCGCTATCTTCCATTCTTCCGGGAATGTTTGAGTTTCCAGGATTTGATTTAAGATTTTCAGCAACCAGACCGGTGAGGCTTTTGCGGCCTGTTTGATTGTCTCCGGAGAAACTTTATCAGGTCCAGGTGCTTTGCCGCACTTTATATTTCGAGCCGCGCTTTCCAGCTCCTCAATGCTAAAAGGCTCCATATCCGATTTTGGACTTTCTTTTCTCCAATCATCAGTGCCCGTCATGAAAAGGTCGCAGACTATTTCTCTCTTTCTGTCAGTACTAAGGTCATATGGTGTTAAGTATCCGAACCTTTTGGTGACTATCTTGTATGCGTCGCCCCAGATGTTTGTATCAAGTTCCTGGCATAGGTCCTTCCAATATTTTCTTTTCGTGTCTCTGATCAGCTTTCCTAGCTCTCTTTTCCATGTTCTGTACTCTTCATCGGTGTTGTGCATTCCACTATGCGCAGAACTTCCAGCAGCACGCACATGTCTTCTTCTAGCTTTAAGACACTCCCTTCTTTTTTGTTCGATGGCGCTATTCCACCAGTACGCATTTTTGGCGTTAAGCCTCCGTTGCTCTGTATAGTTATTGTAGGTCTGTCGGATCTTTTCTGTGTACTGTTTGTAATTGCAATCGTGTAGCCCGGTCTCGAGCATTTTTATGGTGTTTCTAAAGGCATCCCAATTTGTTTCAGCACAAATTGACCGTGTACCTCTCTTGATGTCGGAGCCGCCAATCTCGAAATAGATGTACTTATGTTCGGTCAGTGTTTCAGCTTCAAGCACTTTCCAATTGGTGATTCTGTTGGACATTCTACTAGAGGCAATTGTCACATCGATATATGATTTACTTTCACCCCTAACGAAAGTTGGTTTAGACCCCCTGTTTTGCACTACCATATCTGTCGAAGAAATCCATTCCATTCACATGGAAATATATTATTAGCTAATGAAGTGGAAATAAATCAACAAAGTTAGTAAAAATAATAGGTACATAAAGGTCAAGAACTATATGTATTTCCTGCAGGTAAATAAAACTGAATGCATCCCTTACTTCCACGTACTTGCAGGAGCATTCATATTATTTACGTTGGTCTTCACTAAATAGGTAGATATTCGTACAATTAAATTAATCTAAATAAACACGATTAAAAATGTGGTATCCAAATTAAAATAATCTCACGGTACTATTTGCTAAGCGACCAACACACGCAAGACGATTTGTAGTATTTGTACACTACAAATCATCGTACACCTCATGTATCCGGTTTGCAAAATTTTGCCATTTAATTTGCATATCTACGAGTATATAACTACCAGCAGATATTTTAGTAATGCAAAGGAGGAGGAGAGCCTAAGCTGTCATCAGTACATCCTTCTTGAATATACTTTGCGTAGACCTGGACACTCGGCTAATCAAACAAGAAATGGAGGATGGAGAGTAAAACACGACCAGATGGATAAAATGGTGATGGAAGTCGGTAGACTAATTGAAGCGAATTCTCGCCAATCTATGACTGCAGAAGATTTAACAAACTACATAGCAGCGGCTTGCACCAGCTCCTTCCTCACGGGAAAAACGACTACTAGGAAGCCCGTATATTGGTGGTGTGAAGAAGTAGCAACCGTACGCAAGGAATGCTTAAAAATAAAAGAACTCTTGTTAGATGTAACAAAGGCACAAACGTTACCAAGAAAAATGAATGCCATAAGAAATACGCTATGAGCAGGACACTATTAAAGAAAGCGATACTAAATGCCAAACGTAATGCGTGGAGCAGGCTCATCGAAGAAGTTGATGCGGACGTTTGGGGCAACGGTTACCAAATCGTACGTAAACGATTCGGCTCCTTGCCAGCAGCCAGTATGGGTGATGAAGAGCAGGTGACTATTGCCAAAACCCTCTTTCCCTCGCACACAACGAGCAGAGCGAATAGGGAACAAGTGAGACAAGAGGACATCCCCCTATTCACTAAAGAAGAGATACTACATGCGGCGGGCAGACTTAAACCAAGAAAGGCCCCGGGACCCGACGGCTTTCCACCAGAAGTCATTGTGGCAGTCATACAGAAGCACACCGATGAATGCTTGAACGTCATGAACGAGCTATTACTAACTGGGAGATTTCCAACTATATGGAAAATGGGTAGACTGGTGTTAATCCCAAAAATCAGGAAGCCAGGCCAACTTTGTGACTCGTATCGCCCATTATGCATACTGAACGTCCTGGGGAAGTTGTTAGAGCAACTTATACTGCTCAGACTGGTAAAGGAAATTGAGTGTAAAGGAGGATTATCTCATGCACAACATGGGTTCAGAGAAGGAGATCTACGATCACAGCACTCAGGAGAGTGAGGGAGATTGCACAGGAGGCATACGATGGTCCGTATAGTTCGAGACAGTTATGTGCGCTTATCACAATCGATGTCCAAAATGCTTTCAACTCTGCCCCGTGGGAAGGGATCTTGCAAGAACTGAAGAAGAGGGCACTATCACCCTATCTACACAACATGGTTGACAGCTACCTTGAGGGAAGAACACTGTTGATCGGAGAGAGAAGCGAGATACAGGTCACTTGTGGTGTACCGCAGGGATCTGTATTAGGCCCTACGTTGTGGAATGTGTACTACGATGGTGTACTCGAATTACCAGTACCAACGGGAGTCAACCTGCTGGGATACGCGGACGACCTAGGTGTGATGGTGACAGCAAGAAAAGTTGATGCCTTAGAAGAGATGGCGAACCAGACTATTGACACTGTCGTAAGGTGGCTGGAAGGAAAACAACTCAAGATTGCCGCGCAGAAGACGGAAGCAGTTCTCCTAGTAGCTGGAAGAAATGTTAAACACATATCCGTGAAGGTCAAGGAAAATGTCATACGAAGCAGTGAAAGCCTCCGCTACCTTGGCATCTACCTACAAAGAAACCTCAGATGGTCAGAACATCTAACGCAGACAGCAGATAAGGCACACAAGGTCCTTGGAACACTCTGCCGGCTGATGCCCAGGACTGGAGGCCCTAGCGAATCCAGTAGGAGACTACTGTGCACCACGGTGCAGTCGGTGATGCTATACGCAGCGTCCATCTGGAACGAGGCCATGCGTAGGGAAGTGCACCAACGGAAGATGCTCAGTGTACAGCGGAAGATTGCAATTAATATTGTCAGGGCATATAGAACGGTGTCAACTGAGGCATTACTGGTAGTTGCAAGAACCCCACCGATATATCTCTTGGTGCAACAAAGAGTCGACTTAGAACTCGGCGGAGCCGTATGCAGAACGACAACCACTAGCAAGATGATGGACGACTGGCAGGAAAGGTGGAGTAGAGACACTGGACGGGCTGTATGGACCAAGCGGCTAATACAGGACATAAGACCGTGGGTAAATAGAAAGTACGGACAGGTTGGCTACCACATGGCGCAATTTTTAACGGGACACGGCTGCTTTCAAGCATACTTGAAAAGATGTGGCCTGAGCGAACTGCAGGAGTGCCGCTACTGTAATGGTACTGACACAGCTGAGCACACATTTTTTGAATGTCCAACTTGGCTCCCGGAGAGGCGGCTGCTGGAGAACATCACCGGGCCCGTGACACCGGAGAACATCGTGAGCAACATGGTATCAAACAAAGAAGCATGGGAAGCAGTAGAGAAGTGGACGAGGCGCATTATGGAGCGAAAAGAGAGGGATGAGAGAGAAAGACGGAAGACGGATGAACACCGAAGGGAGTGAGCTCAAACAACTGTACACGGCTTCCTTCTGAAGTAATACAGCAAGTAGTTCCGGAAGGAAAGAGCTAAAAGCCTGGGGGGTTTTTTAGTGGGTATACCAGGCTGGTGAGTCCCACACTGACGTGCCATTGAGCCAGGCACGCGACGTCCGTAATGGATTTTTCCCCCGACAAAAAAAAAAAAAAAAAAAAAAGTAATGCAAAGGAAATTATTAAATTACTTCTGTTCTTAACTATAAATTTGAAATATACATATAGTATTATGTTTTCATCTACAAGTATGTAGATACGTGTTGCAATGTATGTATGTACCTATATTGTAAACGGATATTCGTTTTGCGTATGTGATTACGTTTGTAAGAATTATATTACATATAACAATATTATATTCCAATTTTGTTAGATTTGATAATATTCAATTTGAATGAAGGCGACATAGTTATTATTGTAAGTTTATACAAACATTTGTAAAACAAGTTTATTTAGAAGACGTTAAACAGTTTACTCAGCAGTAAGCGTAACTAATATGAGAATCTGTTCTTCTCTTTTTAAACTTTGAATCTATCCATATGAACTATTTCTGCAATAAATGTCGGATACAAGGACCAATTAAATCCCTGTTAATATCCTTTATTCTTTATTAAAACTAAAGATCCAACTTCTACACATATGCTAGTTTTGTAGGAGAAATTATCTGCCATTATCTTATTTATATTTTTGACTTCAATTGTACGCTACGACGTAGGAAACTGTAATCTATGCTGATATTATGTCACTAAAGGCTTGTCTTTATATCAATACACTGCTATCAAGGAACACTTTTTACCAGTTAAATTTTTTTGTGGTGGATGCAGGTACAGCGGCTTCTTAAGCTGTATTTCTCGCCAAGACATCTCATAAAAGGTCTTGTGTAAATTTTGGATGTAAATGTGTTTCCATCGCTTTTTTACAACATTACCTCGCCGTAAAGAATGTTGTGTTGTTAATTATAGTCGAAAACAAATGGTTACTCAACCGAAGTACCAATCTAGAGAGACCGATCTAATCTCATCAAATTTAATAATCTAACCAATACACTGTGAGACCAAGTTAATCTTCGGATGTGAAAAGGAAAATGCGTTGACATATCTCTAATAGCAGTTTTCACTGGGCGAACTCGAATTGTACCAACACTACTCTAAGGCAACGATGTAATACGACGTAATCGCTGATTCTACTCTGGTCAAGAGCTGATGCAACATTATGACATAAATAACGTGTAATAATTTCATACAGCACTGAAAGTGGAGTCGGATATTTTGGGATGTGCAGCTTTTAGCACTCATTGTGACACACATATGACGTGTAGAATCGATGGTTACGCCATATAATGCCAACTCCACCAAACCGATTTTCGATTTGCAACTGCCAACTTCGGATTTTTTACAAAGTCACTGTCTGTGGATGTATGTAAATAGTCGATTTACGATCAATGAAACCTGCAACTAACTTGCCAAAAGTTTAAAATCGACAAACTGTTTGGCGGATACCCAGTACAACGTTGCTTTATGAAAAATAGTGAACCACGAGTTCTTCTAGTGGAAAACACTACTAGATAGTATAATACATAGGTATATGTATGTACACTATATGACTTTTTAAATGCGAATCGAGGTGGTGTAGGAGCTAGGCAGCCAATTTAACAAACCGCAAGAAGGTCATATAGAAGTGATGCGTAATGTAGTAATTTACGTAGACTACTTTTCGATTTTTATTTCATGATACCGTGTTCTCTATTATTATTCAATTTTTTTTTAAACTCACAGTCAAATGTATACAATTACCGCGTGAAACATAGCTACTTGAAAGGCTTACTTAACATTTGAAAATTTAATAAATAGCGACTATAATCACAGTGCATATGACAGAAACAAAGAAGCGCTTGAGAGAGAAAGACCATATTCACCTGCGATACAATCGATCTATTCTCCGTAACATGTTCCTTTTAGATAATGCGTAAGTTCGCACGTATTTGACGAAATGGTCTTCCTTATTTCACGATATCGTAATGCACCCACAGAGGTATAATAATTAGTGCGATATACTTTTATTAGAAATGGGAAGTAGTGTCCGTCCTTGCGCTGGTAATATTTGTGATGCGAATGAGATAAAAAGAAATTATTTTACTTAATCAAAATTTCATTGTCTGTCAAAGTTACATAGAATTCTACTTTTTATATTAAATTTATTCTTAAGTTATAAGATTTCATTAATAAAAGAGATTATTGTTAATGTATAATTTTTTGACCTTTTAAACGCATATTAAAAGTAAAGAAAAACAATAACAGTAACTCAAAAAGCATTTATTAGAAATTAAATTGTTTATAAAACAACAGAAAATGTATTCTAACAGATGTTTTAAAAAAATGTCTACAGAATGTTCTTAAGATGTAAAATTGAACGGAAATGTTTGCATTTGATTCATTAGTTGTTTGAAGTATTACTTAGAAATAAGTCTGTTGTTATTACTATAATAATTAGGTTTATTCAAATTCATGCAATTTCCTAGTTTGAGGTGATTATAATTTGAGAATTAGTATGGTATAAAATTGGAAAGTAGACAATAAGGGACTATTTGCTAATTACGACATTATCGCATGTGATATTGTTTCCTTACACAGAATTCTAAATTCTATGTTAAACTTAGGAATTCTTAAGTTAAAGTATTTGATTACAGTGTACTGTTCTTGTGGCGATAAAATTTTTGTATTTACAGAAATAGAACATTAATACTCTAAGTAAATTACCCATTCGTAAGCAAATTGAATATGCTAAAGACAAACATTTTTTTGTTTGTAGTTGTATATATTATAATGCGAAATTAACTTACTGATTATTTGCTAATTAAATCATTAAGGCATGCTATATTGTTGAGTTATACAGAATTTTATATTATATGTTTAATTTATTCTTAAGTTAAACCAATTTATTTATAAGAAACATTGCATAACATACTTCGTAAGCATGTAATGATGGATATTAAAGGTAAATCATAGCAGTGCTTGTATGTAATTAAAGCATTTATTAATTTAGTAGAAGCAAAAATTATTTACAGAACACATAAACACAAAAAATATACATACATACATAATTGTATAATGTCAGATATGTGCAACATTCAATTTAGAAAATCACGTCAAACATATGTATATACTTTTAATAAGAATGTAAAAGTTATTTTGGATCCGGTAGAAACAATAAATTATTGTTCGCCAAGAAACATTTTAAATTGCTATTACATACAAGGAATTCCAATACGATTGAAAAAATAAAACACATATGTATAAGAAAAACACTTAATATTTTGTCCAAAAACCATTACTTGAAATAGTGTCTCTCAGTCTCCTTTCCATAGAGCTCACGAGATTATCGCAGATTCTTGTGGTTCTGTAATGCTCCCAAATTCTACTAGCATGTAGATAGAGTTGATCTGCAGTCCGAAGGTGATCATCACCACGAAAATCATCCCATCGATTAACGATGTTCCCCCACAAATTTTCAATGGGATTTAGATCTGGAGACTTTGCCGGCCAGTCTAAAAGAGTGAATTGAGGATGGGCCTGGAACCACTCCCTAACTCTACGCGATGAATGTACCGCACTGTTGTCCTGGACGAAAACTAACGGTTCATCTCCATATATTGCTCGTACAGTTGGCAGCATACTAGTTTCCAAAATGTTTATATATTCATCGGCATTCATTCTAGGTCCAGTTCTCATCAACTCTCCCGGGCCTGCTGCTGACATCCAACCCCACAGACCTAAGGAAATCCGGCCACTTCGTCTTGTTTTGACGATATTATGTTCTTCATATCTTGTATTTGGTAGTCGGTAAAGCGGTTTACGAGATCCAATATCTGTCGAGAAGACTTTTTCGTCGCTGAAGATAACAGTTTGCCAATTACGATTTATATTTGCTTCAGCAAAAGCAAGTCTAGCAGCCGCATGGCCAGCCGTGAAATCAATTTTATGGCCTGGACGTCTGCATTTATAGTTGGCTTTTGATAATGCCCTCCGGATGGTTTGCGGCAGCAATTTAAATTTAGCCGCTCTTGAATGGCACGCGTTGAAGAAAACGGCTGGTTTTGAATAGTTTCCACGATATTATTGACGTCATTTTCACTTAGGGACCGTTTTCTTCCGCATGCTCCTTGGCGTCCATTGGCAAACGCATTTCCGTCTTCCGCAAATTTCTTCTTCCAGCGGTATATCTGAGATATCTGAGCATATAAAGAAAAACAGAATTAAAGGTAGAGTAAGATATATGAAAGATTGATACGATTAATTGTCAGAGATGCATGGTTAACAGCAAAATGTTGAAATAACCACGATCTCGTTGATGTTTAGTATATAGGATTGTTATTCTTCACATGTACCCAAGTTACTTTCAAATAATGAAAAAGAAAAAGATGCTACTTACAGATAGGTTAAGCTCCTCTGCAATATCCACAATCGCTACATTCCTTTCTAGGAGTGCACTTAACTTACCCTTGTTTTCGAGACTTATATCGCGTTGTCCTGGAAGTCGTGGCATGTTGTTTCATTTAAAGGTACTGTTCAAACTAGAACTGTTTTGAAAATTTTGCATTCTTACCTTTATATATGCAGAACGTGCTCTTTGACCCCCCCATAATTAAAATCCCTAATTTCAATATCAATTATAGTAAGTTCGTAATATATATGTATTTATAATACATCTAATGCATATTTCTTGCTAAATCTGTATGATTACCTACTTAAGCACCATTTTAATTGCAATGTTTCTCATAAATGAATTTGTTTAACTTAAGAATAAATTAAACATACAATATAAAATTCTGTATAACTCAACAATGTAGCATGCCTTAATGATTTAATTAGCAAATAATCAGTAAGTTAATTTCGCATTATAATATATACAACTACAAACAAAAAAATGTTTGTCTTTAGCATATTCAATTTGCTTACGAATGGGTAATTTACTTAGAGTATTAATGTTCTATTTCTGTAAATACAAAAATTTTATCGCCACAAGAACAGTACACTGTAATCAAATACTTTAACTTAAGAATTCCTAAGTTTAACATAGAATTTAGAATTCTGTGTAAGGAAACAATATCACATGCGATAATGTCGTAATTAGCAAATAGTCCCTTATTGTCTACTTTCCAATTTTATACCATACTAATTCTCAAATTATAATCACCTCAAACTAGGAAATTGCATGAATTTGAATAAACCTAATTATTATAGTAATAACAACAGACTTATTTCTAAGTAATACTTCAAACAACTAATGAATCAAATGCAAACATTTCCGTTCAATTTTACATCTTAAGAACATTCTGTAGACATTTTTTAAAACATCTGTTAGAATACATTTTCTGTTGTTTTATAAACAATTTAATTTCTAATAAATGCTTTTTGAGTTACTGTTATTGTTTTTCTTTACTTTTAATATGCGTTTAAAAGGTCAAAAAATTATACATTAACAATAATCTCTTTTATTAATGAAATCTTATAACTTAAGAATAAATTTAATATAAAAAGTAGAATTCTATGTAACTTTGACAGACAATGAAATTTTGATTAAGTAAAATAATTTCTTTTTATCTCATTCGCATCACAAATATTACCAGCGCAAGGACGGACACTACTTCCCATTTCTAATAAAAGTATATCGCACTAATTATTATACCTCTGTGGGTGCATTACGATATCGTGAAATAAGGAAGACCATTACGTCAAATACGTGCGAACTTACGCTTATCTAAAAGGAACATGTTACGGAGAATAGATCGATTGTATCGCAGGTGAATATGGTCTTTCTCTCTCAAGCGCTTCTTTGTTTCTGTCATATGCACTGTGATTATAGTCGCTATTTATTAAATTTTCAAATGTTAAGTAAGCCTTTCAAGTAGCTATGTTTCACGCGGTAATTGTATACATTTGACTGTGAGTTTAAAAAAATTGAATAATAATAGAGAACACGGTATCATGAAATAAAAATCGAAAAGTAGTCTACGTAAATTACTACATTACGCATCACTTCTATATGACCTTCTTGCGGTTTGTTAAATTGGCTGCCTAGCTCCTACACCACCTCGATTCGCATTTAAAAAGTCATATAGTGTACATATTTCCTACTGGCTGTATGGTAACTGACGAAGTCCATTATTCATCTTATGTGTTATTAAACTTTTAAATTTTCAATGAAATTGTTTAAATAGGTATATAATTGTTTTAAAAATTTAAAGCATATACATCATCCATTTAGCATAATCAGATTCGTAGAAATATTCTGTTTGTCTCACATGTTGATGCAAATAAAAAATGCAATAATTAAGAAATAATTTTGTGGTATATATAGCGTAAGCAGTACATGTCATGCATTTTTATTACGTTTACATAGTTATTTACAACAACATTAAATTTTCTATAGTTTCCCGAAATAAACAAGAACAAATTTATTATTACTCATGTGTTTGTTGTTGTGTATGTATATTCTATAAAATCAAACTCGTATAAAACAAGATTTATCCAGCTGCAATAAATTGTTGTTGTTACCAAACATTACTTTACATCAATAAAATAAACTTTCTACTGTATGCATGTACTATATACAGTACGTTTTTTTTTAACTGTTGCCATAGGGAATTGCATAGTAAAAATTCAACCTTGTGTTAACTTTTGTTCTGATGAAAATATTTAAACCACTTTTAGAACAAAGCTGGAAGATTCTTTAAACTATGAGATTACAATTCAATATTCTTAACTGTCAAAAAGTTTTGAAAACAATATTTTTGTGAAAATTTTCTTGCCACTATTATTTCTAGCAGGCGTTGTTTTAAAAAATATGTAGCACAAGGCCCTCGAGGCTATGACTGGCTATTCGCTATGGCCATTGGAGGATAGAACATAATAATAATAATAATAATAATAATATACTATTTATTTCATAATACATACAGTATGAAATACGTCAAGAGGGTACTTAATGATACAATTCAGTAGTACAACAAATACAATCATTAGTTAGCGATACAAAAATGTAATCACATTATAATTTTGAAAAAATCATCTATATCATACAGACATTGGGATATTAAAATATTTTTTAATGATACTTTAAACATATTGGACCAAGTTCCTTTGAATTTATTTGGAATATGATTGTATATTTTTAATATCTGCGTCACAACACTTCTATGTATTTTTGATGATGTAGTTTGTGGTATACGGAGGCTTTTTTCTTGCACTCGCGGGTGTTACATTCGTGGTCAGTTTCATATTTCGAAAAAAAATCGCTGTAATGTTTTTTTGGAAAACACGCACATTCATATATATATATAGAGCAGGTAGGGTAAGTATTTTATATTGTTTGTAGACTTCACTGCACGTTTCTCTCTTTTTTAAGTTGAATATACTTCTTAGACATGATTTCTGCAACACAAATATTCTGTTTGCTTCAGTGGAGTTACCCCAAAAGATGATTCCATACGAAAGTCTAGATGCCACGTACGCATGGTAGGCGGATAGAGCTGCATCAATATGTACTTGCGAGGAAATTACACGTAGAGCATATACCATTCCAGATATATTTTTGGTAAGTATATTGACATGTTCTTTCCAGTCCAAAAGACTGTCTAGTTCTACTCCATAGATAATATATACATTTCATTCTCTATAGATTGGACACTTCTAATAAAATTTTGTTGGCGTGTTTCTGCGCCATCTAGTGAAATGTGTTAAATTTAAAACAGACCATACTGGGGCACGAAAAGCTTGTTTATTATTGAAAATTGAATTTCTAACTTTTAAACTAAAAAACAAAGCGCTTTTATATAGTTTCTGAATATTGTCCTATATTTTCATTAAAAATATTTTTACAAAAATGTTATCTTCGTGGAACACGACGAAATAAAATTTCATTCCCTAACGCTTCTCGTGAAGTTTCAATTTGGATGATATATGTATACCTGTAATATCGAAACCGAAGGTTAGGTAATTTATAAAAATGATCTCAAAAGATATTCAAGTTTTAACAATCTCGGAAAGCCACTAAGGGGTACTATTAGAATGTAGGTCTAAACCATAACAGAATTTAATAACACATCTTGTATTTACCTATTAATTGGATGTTGTATACTGTACTCTCCTTAGCGAAGTATATTGTATCTGGTGTTATCGCCTTGAAGACATTAAACATTTCTTGTACTGCTTCAATTTGTATGGGATAATGCTATATGAAAATAAAGTGTCACTGGTTTATGTCAAAAATAGTATGTCAGCTCTTGTCAATTTAATAGAACGATAGTTTCATCCTTAAGCGGTATTTAACACTACTATTTAAGGTTTAAACTAAACCACGTCCAACATAATCCTTCATACATACATACATAATCAAAGACCTCTTATACCCGAAGGTGCCGAGGTGTAAAGTTCTCTTAATTTATAGTTCCACAGATTCAACAAATTCACGCCACTCTATCCTGTTTCTGGCTAGGGCCTTCGCCTCGTTCCATGTCTTTCCTCTTTTTTTCAGAAGTTTATCCGTACTGCTGTTCCACGTTTTTCTGGGTCGTCCTCTCCTATTTTTCCCGATTTTCCTTACCTCCCATACTCGCTTCACCTGTCTAGTTTCATTCATTCTGATCAAGTGTCCCCACCATTACAGTTTCTTTTCTTCTACTTCAGTTCTTAATGATTTTGTTGTCAGCATCTGTCTAATGCGTCACTGGATTGCAGTCGTTTTGTTTGTCTTTCATTAAGTATCCAATTTTCTGCTTCATAGGTTAAGACTTGTAAGTATACTGCTTGATACACCGTCATTTTTGTTCTTGTTATTTCTATTTTATTCAAAAAGTTTTTGTAGAGTGCATAATCCTTCAACTTATATTATATCTTTTCCAAGAATATCACAAAAATTACCATATTCTACTACCTAATACTGTTTTTAAAGACGCTTGTGACACAACATACAAAATCAGTATGACAATATAATGTCATAATGACACTCAATTTCGCGCTTGTCATACTTCAAATTTCAAAAAGCAATGCCAGCGACACCTGGTGAAATGTGTGAGTACCAAAACTTTGACGACAGTACACGGGACCTTCTGCCGTATCTATAGTACGTTAGTATTATATTATCTATGGTTCTACTCCGAGAAATCTTGCATGTTCAATCGATGTTAGATTAACGTTATTATAATTTATTTCCATATCATCCCTTTTTTGCAAGGAGAACTTTATTAAATTTGTCTTGTCCACATTCAGTTTTAGGTTGTTCTTTTCAAACCAATTATTCATCTTTTCTATGGTATTTACTAGCGAATCGTGTAATAGGGCATTATTGTGCTCGGCAATAATGACAGACGTATCGTCCGTATTAATAAGCGGTAAGTCATTCCTGTAGAGTAGGAAAAGGAAAGGTCCTAGAATTGATCCTTGAGGGAGCTCGCATGCTACTTCTATCCAGTCGAAACTAAGTTCATTATTGTCGTACTCAGCCACTACGCGCTGCACTCTGTTGGACAGATATGACGTGAGAAGCTTGTGGACAATGCCTCTGAAACCCTGTATTTCTAATTTTTTCAGAAGAGTATTATGGTCAACACTATTAAAGGCTTTTGATAGGTCCAAAAACACTCCTGCAACCCCCTTCTTTTCGGACAGCATTTGTGTGACTTTATCAATGGTCATAAATATGGCTCTTGTTGTAGATCTACCACGAATGTAAGCATTTTGCCAAGTAGTTAAAATTTTACAGGTATCAGTAAATTCCATCATTCTGCTCAATATAGTTCTTTCTATGATTTTTGCAACCACCGAGATTAGAGCGATTGGTCTGTAATTGTCAATGTCATTTTTATCACCTTTCTTAAATACCGGTTATATTATAGTCGCTTTAAGATGATCCGGAAAAATATCATTTCTATCATTTCTGTGTTTATTATTGAAGACAATGGCGTGCATAGCAAGTCTGCACAACTCTTCATTAGTTTTGTTGATAAACTATCCGCTCCACGTGCTTCTGTATTTCTTAATGAAATAATGATATTGAAGATCTCATTCGGCTCTGTCTCATATAAACATCTGTCTCATATAAACATTTATTTATAAAAACAAAAAACAAAACGTAGAAACCATTAAAGCACACATAACTCAACAAATTCACAAAGATTATCAGTAACTATCATAGGAATTGTTCAAAGTGTTTTCCTTCGATTACTAGACAATGTCCCAAGCGATCTTGAAAATTGAGTATTTTGCAAAGTTCGCATTGTAATAGAATTACAAGCTTCAGTTAATCTTGCCCTTAGTTCCTCCACACTTTCTGTTTGACCTCTTGTGAGGTCGTAAACTTATGTTGCTAAATGCCTCCATAAGAAAAAATCGAGTAGTGTTAGGTCAGGACTTCGAGCAGGTCAATGGAATGGTCCATATTGGCCAATCCAACTACCAGGAAATGTTTCGTTTAAAAAGTCTCTGACGATGGCAACAGAATGGGCTGATGCTTCATCCTGTAGAAATATTATTGCTCCGTTGCATCTCAAAGCATCCACCTGCGGGCCTACCACCATTTGAAGAAGATCTATGTACTACCCACATGTTAACTTTATCACGATATTGCGTATGTGTTTTTGTGTTCTGTAGGGATTTTTTCTTGCCCAAATTTGTCTGTTTTGTTTGTTAATTTTGCCATTTAATGTGGAGGAACTCTCATCAGAAAATAGAATGTTATTTAAAATATTTCGATTTCCATTAATTTTTTCCATCTACGAGTAGAATTCATAGAATTCCATTCTTGGAAAGTAATCACGGGCCAATAGTTTCTGCACTTTTTTAATTTTCTACGACTTTTCTATTTTCAAGGCTTTAAAGCAGCTGCTTGTTGAAGTATAAAATTCTTCTGCCAGAGAAGTAAGTGACTTCAACCGCCATTCTGATATTCATTCTTAAATCTTCTGTAACAACATACGAGTTTCTTTTCCGTTTTCTGTGCTCATGATTTAAGCAACCCGTGACACGAAAAGCATTGTAATATTTGAGTATTATAGATTTACTCAGAATAGGGCGATCAGGATATGCAGCAAAATTCTGGCTGTTTTCTTCTTTAGTTGTAAAAACAGTCATTTTTAAACAATTGTTCACAATAACCGGGTATTTGGTAGAACTAGAATAAAATGACGTTTGCAAATTTTATATATATATTTATTTTATTTTATTTTATATATTATTTATATACAACGCACATACTAATTTTAAGTTAAATTATGTTTTATCCATTATATGGGCTCTCTACCGTAATCCATAATTTCCATCTCTTTGTTTATATTATTTGGTCCGCTAGTCTACATGGTGGAGGAAAAATAGTGTCAGTTCAATGACATACATATTTTTTCCAATCTACTTCACTCTTGTTTACACGTAAAGTTAAATCGCATTTTGCAAGTTTAAACTTTTTTTAATATTCCGCCTTAGAAAATTTATAGAGCGTTAAAATAAAACTTGTACATAAAGGTTTTATATTCATCAACACAATTGTTTTAAGAATGTATTTAAACCACTTCTTTAGATTTAATACAATAGGAAACACAAAGTGTACACATCTAGAATAATAAGAATCCAAGAAAATTAATATGTAAGATAGAAACGAAGTACGTATTACTCCTGCTAGGAATCATATCGATTAATGGGGGTAATAACAATCGTGAATCCAATAAAAAAGCTATTTTTATTTATAGCTTCATCATAAATTCAAAATAATACTATACTAATAATAAAGAAATTGTGTTGAATCATAAAAAGACATTTAGTTTGTCGTGTTGTAAAGTTAGCGGGAGAAAAATGTATGGATACATACAAAAGACGCGAATACGAAAGATACAGTATACAGTTGATGGTAAACATAGTGGTCAACACTTTAGAATTTAAACTTCGCTACTAAGTGTTTTACATCTTATTTGTTTGAATTAATAATTATGTATTTTACCAATAAATAAAATATTCAAGCCTATGACGCCTATTCTTAATTAACTAGCTAACCTTGATTTACATAATTGTAATAATAGCATTTTGCACCAAAACAGAATACCAACAAACGAAGTACGATTTAATCAATTTCAAAGCAATGCATTAAACGTATAAGGTTTTGATAGTTGTTGTTTGATGTTGTTTTAAAAACTCAAAAACAAAATTAGAAATTCAATGTTGTATTTTTTTGTTTTTTCTTTGTTTTAGACCGCTGAAACTGGTATTTGGTTGAATATTTACTTTATTTTATTTAATTTCGGTACGTTAAGTTATACATCAACTGACAACAAAATCTTTGTACCACTTTTTATGTTTTGCAAGACATTTCAACTTATACATCTACATATCTCCGACGTGTAATCATTTTTTATATCTGGCACTGTAAATCCTTGGGAGCTGCTGATCCTATACGTATGAAACGTTTATGAAGATTATCCTTCGAGAAACAATAAACAACAACAAATGTATAAATATATAAAATTACTCATATACGAGTAATTCCATTACCATTAGCGATGGGTCGGATTCGTATGATTCGTACAGTATATACGACTTCATGTGTGATTCGTACGGTACGAATCTTTACTATATATTTATACGGATTCGTATAATCCTATACGAATCATTATACGAATCCGTATCATTTTGCAGTCGTACCGTCGCTTGATACGAATCGGAATCAGAGTCAAGTAGTATACTGGTAGCAATTGATTGTGGCCGTATGAATCGTACCATTGTACAAATCTGTATAATTATACGTAACTTATTTGAATCATTTACTTCATACGAATTCGTATATCAGAGTTAGTCAACTGATACGATACTAAATCGAAGTCAAACAGTATATTTGTTTCATACTGGTAAATTGTAGGTATGTTACGAACAGTCGTATAGTATGACTCAAATAGTTTCTCTAATCAGTACCATGAATATGAATCGTTACTATTTATACTACAGTGGTGTATTATGATTTCATAAACATATTCATTCGCTAGTTTTTATATTTATAGTTAGTAGTTCGTGTCCTCAAAACGTCAATAAGAAATAATTCTTATCGTATTTTTAGAAAGGTAGACTATTTTCATGAATGTATCTGTGTATTTAGGTTAGTTTAGTTTACTGAAATATAAATCTTATTTAATACTATTTTGCAAGATCATTAGAATAAAATCTAAACTCGAATCGCTAATACAACGAGTCATCAATGAATCGGGCTGAATCTGTTGCGATCTTTTGGTACGAATCATACAAATCGTTTATAATAATTAGTATACGGATCACCAGAACGATTCGAATCTTGTCGCTAGTACAGAGAGTCATGAATCATCACGAGTCGATACGAATCCTTTTGGTACGAATCATATCATACGGATCTTTTATTTTCGGAGTCATTTGGATTCGAATCACCAAAAAGATTTGAATCGCCCATCGCTAATTACCATACACAAAACTAAATGCTTGGTTTGAATATAATGCATTATTTTGGATATGTGATAAGTTCCTTTATGTGAAAATTTAACAGTTTTCCGTAAGAATAGTATATTCTTGTCATCAAGCAATCGCGTATCTTAAAATGAATTTTCCTTGAATTTGAAAGTAATAAATTGGCATATATTGTTTGAAGGTAGGTACTTTTGAAATGAAAACCAAAAATATTAAGTATTTAAACAAAAGTAATCAATTTGTTTTAATAATATTTTTGTTTTTGACATAATTAGGACATTCAACTTAAAATTGTAGGAAAAATGATTTAAGAGAAGTATAAGCTTGCATTGAGTATTTGCTGTTTTTGACAAGTAATTAAAGATTCTTTGTAGAATGAATCCTTTGTTGTAATTGAAATTGCGAATGCATTGTTTTGAGAAGAACCGACCAAGACAAAGTTGAACAACAGGAACAACAACAAAATATATTATTTTTATTTCCATTTGCTAGTTGCGAAGAGAATACCAGACTACACTTGGGCCAACTTCACGTTTTTATATACGAACCTCAGAAATGGTTAAGAAATGTAAAAAGTAATCCCCATATTCCTCTGTATACAGGATAACAACTTCAACTACGAAAGCCTATTGATAGGGGAAGGTAGTGGGAGGTAAAATTAAATGTATCCATTTTAGTATTGTCAACTGTTTGTATGACAAGAATGTCAGTAGTTATGTCAAATACTATGGCAAATTATAAACCCACTTTATAATTTGCACTTTTTCATTAAATTGTGTATTCCATTAGGATAGTTTGATGGTTCGGCAAAGTATTTGACATAACCACTGACATTTCTGTCATAAAAAGTTGACAATAGTAAAACTGTAACTGAAGTTTCAGTTTAACTACGTTTAGATACATTCTTAACATTAATATCTTTTAGTCGTAGATATATTTCCACTTTTAGTTCAAATAAAATGAATTAATTTAAATACCAACTTATTCTTTATGTATAGTAAACGAAAACATAAAAGTGAACCTAAAAAATGAATGATGAAAAGATGAATGAATGATACATTGATCAGAAATGAAAATAATATTTCAATGTAATAAATTGAAATATATGCATTTATATACGTAATAATTTTGGAATTTTTAATCCGGATACATACTTCCTCACAGTAAAAGTAAAAGATTAAATGAATATACACCCATCCTGTATAACGAAAATGTGTCTACTGACTGTACTGAGCAGAATATACCGTTCTTGTATTATTATTTACCTGCTTCTAGCAATTCTGTATGTTACCTACATACAATAACGTGAAATATATCATGATAATATTTAATGTGTTCATATTCGCTTTTAAAAACCCTCATTTAGCATTTAGTGGGCATTTATTTCAGTGCGTCCGGTAAAGCATTATACAGAGTATTATAAAATATATTGTTTGGGCTAAAACAATGCGACTTTTCTTATGTGACCTTCTATTTGAATGTCGTTTTTTCCAATATACAAGACGTCAAAGTTAATTTTTAAAAAGTACATATATTTATTAATGTCTCGATGCATTTTGAGATATCGTTATCAATTTTTTTACAGATTTTACGCTGATATAAGCACACCTTCTGATGACGATTTTTAGTAAAAAACCTCAAAAAACTCAAGAAAAAATAAGAATGTAATACCTTTTAACTCCCCAGATGTTTCTGGCGAACGCCTGTGTACTTAACACCCATTTTTTGTAGTAAGTTAATGCTTTATCTAACTTTTTGCGACTTGCGAAATTTTGGTTTGATACTTCCTTTACGAGCTTATTAACTTACTTATTTAACTCTGTGTTGTGATTTTTCAAAATTTTGTTTCTTTTATTAAGTCCATAATATAAATTAAAACAAACCAACAACGACGTTATAATTATACGCTTAAATCTCTAGTGTAAAAAAATATATTAAATGGGCTATGTATCTACCGCCTTCGCAAATGCACTTTTTTGCTATTTTTATAGTTGAAAATAGAATATTTCGGTAAATATTTGATTTAAATCTAAACTTTTCTGTTCGTTATGCGATTCTATATCTTACTTTATTCTGATTTATTATCGGAACCATATAACCACAATCTTTTATAAATCCCCCAAAAATCAGAAGTCATCCTGTCCCGGCCAATACAGTGATAAGAAACAATTTGATTTAAATGATTCCGAACATTACACCCATAATGAGGTGCACCGTCAAGTTTTTTACCAGTATACATATAATTGTTAATAAATAATAATTTGTAAAAGAAAATAAATCTTGGAAACGTAAGTATTTTTATTGTTGTTATTATGGTGGGGCTTGCTAAACAATATCGCGCTAGTCCTTGCTGTGCAACTGCGATGTGTATAAATGTTTTTTTTTCGCCTACAATGTCTGAAAACAACTCATTACGTCTCTAAATATCGATAGGAAGTATCGTTTTTGCGACTCTAGGACTACGTCACATTTGATACTCAATTGATAATCAATTACATTTCTTATAGATACTTACTAACTAAACATGCCGCCATGTTTGCATTTATTTACCTGAATTTACCTCAAGAATTTACTTTTGAAAGCATGACTGATAGGCGACAAACAGTATTGTATGTATACAGAAACGCTACCAAAGCGTACTTTCTGCTCTTATGATGAAATATTATAACAATTCATTACTTTTTTATAATATATTATCCTAAATGAAGAAAAAACGCATTTTTGCCTAAAGTATGATTAACAATGGAACAGTGGAAATCCGAGAATTTGAATTTTGATGAATCTTTCAAAACTGAAAAGCTACAGTTGTAAAAACAATTAATAGTTTTAATTGTATACTCAACAAATTTTGCGGTACTGCTCCCTCCAAAAATAAATAATAGAGAACCAGCACATATTTTTCCGAAAATAATTTGAGCCATCTTTAGGTACTACAAAATATAAATACTTCTAATTATAAAAATAATTTTTTTTAATATTCGAGATGTTTGCAAAACTTAATAATTGTGCAAATTTTTGAACATATCAAAGTTTTCCGGTGAAAAAACAAACATGTTACTTCTTATACCACAATATACCTATTCATTTTTAATGTTTCTTAGAAATAAGTATTTCCCGGTTGGCGATATTGCCTTGTAAGTGATACACATAGTAAGTATGTCCTATAATAATTGTTCAAATTGTCCATCATTACTTTCTAAACATTTGTAGGCTCGCGTAATTATGTTCCTCCTGGCGTTCTGCAACATTGCAGGTGTAATTAGCAAGCAAGCCGCGATAATTTTATTCTTCAGTTCCTGAAGATTCGGAGAAGGAGTATCATAAAGTTGGTTTCTCAAAAAACGCCATACAAAAAAAAACCAAGATTTGATAAATTAGGCCCTAAAATTGGTCCTCTGTTGCCGGTCATTGACCAAATTCATTTTGTACATAACTTGTTACTGCTCCATTATGAGGTGGGACGACATCATGTTGAAACCACAAATTTTGCCTTAAAGCTAATGGGAGATTATCTATGTAGTCTTTAAATTTATTTTGTAAAAATAATAAATATCGGCTCTGAGTCAAAGTCCCTCGTAAACATATGTCCCCAAAATTTCATTGTCGACTAACCCTACTCATACATTAATAATAATTAAAAATACCATTTCTGTGAAAATTACATTCATCAGTCCAAATAATGTTATTTAAATAATAAAAGAAAACACCGTTTCACAGGAAAAACGTCAATCTTATTTATTAGATGTATACATTTCGCGACCTTCGTCGCATCATCGGTAATATTATACTAACACATTTTATGTACATTAAAAGTATTCACACGAGAGGTTTTGCTGTAAGTCACAAAAAAGTAAAGGACATAAAAACAAATATAAGAATATCGAACGATTATTAACTATACACAATACTATACAGTGGGCATTCGAAGTACAAAAATGTTATATCACATCAAGTAAAGGACTACTATTAAGCGGTGACAAATCTGTGTTCATGAGTCTATTTCTATGTTTTTTCATGTATATAGCCTCAAGCATATAATAGATTTTTATTGTTTGAATGTTTTAGTAGTTTTGGATTTCCTTTTGTAAAATTGTGCCCGGTATCCATGAAATGTTTGCACAATGCTGACTTTTCTATGTCTCTATTCTTAGTATGTAATTTGTGTTCATAGAATCTAATTTCCAAATTTCTTTTTGTCTGGCCTACATAGCACAACTCACAAACATCACAGTCTATTTTGTAAATCCCAGACTTTTTTATACTATCGTCTTTGTCAATTTTACTTGACGGTAAAAGATTTTTAAGCGTATTGTGATTGGAATAAGCTGGAGTTAAATCAAATTTTTTAAATAAATTATCAAACTTGTAATGTATGTCATGGTGGTATGTAAGCTTAACATGTTTCTTAGTTTTTCTAGTATCGTTAAGTTTAAGCAATGTTGTACTTGTCTTTATAACGTGTTTCTTTTTAAAGTTGTTGTATATTTTAGTCACATAGTGATGTGGAAATCCATTAATTTCAGCAACTTCATAGATGAAGCTGTAATGCTGCAATGTTATTTAAATATTGTCTTCCCACATTCACGAGGCATTCACAAAATATAATGTTAGCATGTAATGTTTGGGCTAAATGTAATTTAAAAGGCTTTAGTTTGTGCAATTTTAAGATATTCATAATTTCGTGTCTTGGAATATTCAAATCAAACGCTGATTGTCTTGTAGAAGTTCTTGGATTGGCTCTAAAGTAAGTTAAACTAACAACTTCATTACCGTGGTTGTTTCCTCGTCCATTTTGAATATTATCTACAAAATGAATTTAGTCAATGATCGGCAACAGAGGACCAATTTTATGACCTGTCAGATCGCCTAATTTATCAAATCTTGATTTTTTGTATGGCGTTGTTTGAGAAACCAACTTGATGATACTCCTTCTCAGAATCTTCAGGAACTGAAGAATAAAATTATCGCGGTTTGCTTGCTAATTACACCTGCAATGCTGCAGAACGCCAGGAGGAACATAATAACGCGAGCCTACAAATGTTTAGAAAGTAATGATGGACAATTTGAACAATTATTATAAGACAAACTTACTAGGTAGTATTTAATATTTTTTTATTTTATATTAAAAAAAGCAAATTTTAGTTTTCCATACTTTTACTTATTGCTTCGTTTCCGTAGACAAATGCTACACATATGCCAACTTGTGACGTATGATGATAAACAGAATTTAATGAGGATTCATTTTTACAGAATATATAGGATGTTCCATTCAAAAAATTAAAGTTGATTATGGTTACTAAAAATCAGTAATCTACTGCATGATGCAGTATGATAAACCATCTCGAGATAAAAAACATTTTCCTCTAAAATCTTTTTGTATTTTTGATAATATTTTTGATAATAAAGCTGATATAGGCTGGACAATTAAAAACCAACCACCCTGTATACGATAGCTATACAATATTTTCATAAAATTTGTAGGTATCCACATGCATCCATCCCAAAATACAATAAATTTAAATGTATTTTGCAATGCAATACACATTAACAATTTATAATACACACATTATTAAACAAGTGGTTTAGCACCTTATAGATATTCTTCACCAGCACTACATATACAAACAAGCACGCACAAAAACACTAAATAAAATAATTAAGTATACACAGATGACATTATATTGTATAATTATTATCCTAAGACTTAATTTAAAACTAGGCATAAGTAACACGCCCATGCGCCCAATAGTAAATAATAATATTGTGTATGTAATAATCTACCCTACATATGTATAATACATATGTATGTATATCTAAAGTATGATTCCCCTCTTTACGAGCTGTTGATATATCTCTATTGGAAAACAATCCTGTCTATTTATTTATTTATATTTTTTTAATGTTACATGTCACTGGAATTAACAACATTCGCGCATTAAGCTAAAAATGCTTTGAGATATCGGAATGTTTTCTCTAAACATGCCAAACATAAATACTAATATAACTATATATTTATTTTTTTTATACTAAATTAAATTTATACTAAAGGCAGAAATTCATTTCATAATCAAAACGTTGAAAAACCGATGTCCGAAAAAAAAATGTATTGAATAATTCTCAGACAACACATAAATTCCAGACACTGAATACTAGTATGTCAAGAACACAAACATGCTTATATTTATTTTTGAAAAAAAATTATACAAGCTTGACGATCGTGAAAATTTTAATAACAAGCGATTATCAGAAACAACATGAAATTCTTGTATATATTCTTATGAAGTGCATTGAAAGTTGAATACAAAATTCTGTGTAATTTATTATAAATAAACGTAATAAAATAAATCATAAATAAGTTCTGATCATTAGAAAAGATATTTATACGGAGTTACAGAGAAATCACCTTTTTTAATAGATGTATAACCGTTAACCTACCTTACATCACGAATAATGAACACTGCACACAATTAACAAATTGCACCTGCTAAGCTTGCACTTTTCAACCGCGGTTCTCCATCACACCATAACTAGAGTGATTGGTATGGGACAATGAAGAAAACCAGAAGATAATTTTCTAGCGAATTGTACACGTTCAAGGTCAACTGGATACCCAGACATAAGAAATTCCTTATATGCCTTCGTAGGTCAACCGTACCTGCGTATGTAATGTATTTCGTAAAACGCGCTCTTTTTTATATTATTTATATAATTAATAGTGGATTTTCGTTACGCAAATTTAATATGCCTAGTTTGATGATTACATATGTATGTAGTACGATATTTTGTGTAAAATTTGTATACAAATTCCGCTAGATACACTAAATAAAATTACTAAGGGAGATAAAATTACTTATATATATGTACAGGTCAATAATTAAAATAATTAAATCAATTTTAGAAACACGTAAAAATCAATTAAAAAATTATTAAATCATTCTTCATTATTTTCAGTTAAACAGAAAGCCTAGGGCTGCAAATGCAACATCATTCAACGTCCAATGGAGGATGGTCAGTTACTGTTTCTAACTAAGAGTTTATAAAGCAAAATAACCTCGCCCTTTTTACGGTGGCGACGATACAAATTTACTTAATTATAGATTTTTGTCATTGGTATATTTTGCGAATCACTGAACTTCGCGGTTTTTGTGTATTTTTTCATTTTAAAACAGAGATTGTGACCTCAAAGGTAAAGAATATATATTCACATATATTCACAAAATATACATGCACATAACACAAGCAATGGTTAAATAAGTTGCTAGGTGTCATGTGTCGATTTTATTTACATATATGTGTTAACAAGGCCTTTCGCTGGTGAAAGAAAATTATGAAAACTAGCTTCTACTTTCATAGAAAACACTACAACATAAAAATCTATAGTTAATTCTAACAATTTTTCAATTACTTCTCGGCGTTTGCTCACGACCATCTGTTTCTAATGTTAAAATTAATAAAGTTGCTGGATTGTTGCTCTGCGGTAGTAACTACTACTACTACTTAAAAGTTTTGATATTAGCACTTAACTTCTGCGGTA
This sequence comes from Holotrichia oblita, assembly GCA_023690525.1. Classification (NCBI taxonomy): domain Eukaryota; kingdom Metazoa; phylum Arthropoda; class Insecta; order Coleoptera; family Scarabaeidae; genus Holotrichia; species Holotrichia oblita. The sequence goes on along the minus strand of CM043017.1, from coordinate 50,597,235 downwards.
GTACCCCAGGTGTTCCTTCATGAAGAGCTAAGATTACCTGAAAAGTGTCAAACAGTTGTTCTTTAAAGTATAGACCGGGAGAGAGGGAGAAAGACCGAGAGCAATACCTTTTTTTTGTTATCCCAGACCCGTCCGACATATGGTCACCAGTTGGCATCGCAGCCTTTAGGCTTATTGTGCCACATCTGTATGTTCAAGTCACCCACTCTAGCACGGTAGTCCCCTCCGCTGTACAAGTTCCTAACCGAGTGGCTAAGGTATATCTCTGGGTCTCCTTTCGTTCTCACAAATAGGTTTTGCCTTCTGCGATCTAGTGCCTTGCAGTCGCGTAATATGTGATGGGCTGTCTCCGGTTCTATCCCACAAAGCCTACACTTTGTGTCCCCGTCAAACACTCCGATTTTGTGTAGGTGTTCTTTGACCGCAGGATGTCCGGTTATTAGGCCCGCTACAATGCAGAGCTATTTCATAGTAAGCTGTACTAGTTCTCTAGCTCTTTTTCTGCATGGTCTCCCTATAAAGGTTTTAACATGTATTATACCGGGTATGACTATCCAGTATTCTTGCTGTTTCGTACGAATCCAGTCGCCTATGTATCTCCGGGCCGTTTGCCTTGTGACCCCGAAGAAAGGTTGTTGTTCCGGTTCGAAAGTTCCACCAAATTGTCGAGGCATTCCGTTACCAGCCTGGACAATACCTTCCGGCTTAGTAACGCCTTTAGTGCCGCTTGGCTATCAGACATGATGTGAATTCGTCTGTTGGTCACCGCTTTCTCATTCATTGTGTGTGCGCACTAGAGGATGGCATACACTTCCCCCTGAAACACAGAAGCATACTCCCCCAATGCGTAGCTATGCCTCTCATTCTGAGAACATATCTCTGCACCGCTACCATTAGCCGTCTTAAAGAGAGATACCTTACTTAGAATATCGTATCCTGACGGAATTGAATATTATCCAGAAAAAAAAATCGCACTACAATTATTTCATATATTTTCACTGCCACACAAAATATAAATATGTAATCGGATAAGTCGTATTGTTGTCTATGCCACTTCATTGTCCAGCCACTACTATTTTCTAAATCTCTTGCGTAAATAAAATGAAGCATCCGTTTCGCCAGCTAAAACTTTCTGTATAGTCATTATTAAACCTGGCCAATTCGCTACACATACCAGTGGCTTACGCATGCAATTTTGCATTTAATTTAAATTATAAGAAAAATTACGTACTGTATTCACCATTGGACGGTTAAATGAGCTCACAGATTCTAGTATATTAATATACGACACGACTGCATACTAATTTGCAATTGGAGGTTGTTATTCTTCGGCCGTACGCAAACCCGATAACGCTCGAAATATCTGCTGCATTGGATATGGTAAGTTTAGGGCATGTTTAGTCATTATTCATGTAAGAACAGGAACGCTACTTCTCCTCTAGCAAAATTATCCTGCTGGAAATGTAATCTATCTCTTTTAAGAAAATATTTTCATATTTTCAGATTGGATGACTGCATGGAGATAATATATATGGGTGTAGTGTCTCTGTTAATCAACCAATTAATTATGGATAATTTGTTGCCTTCATAGTATTAAATAGTAGTTAAACTTATCTAGATTAAACTACAATTCCTTTACTGTAATTTAATCTGGAAAATTAAAAGTATGAAATTTATTTTGGAACTAATGCTCTCTGACACAACTAATAATACACGTGCATCACCGTTTTTAAAGTTCAATCCGTAATGGATTAAAATATATTTTTATTATGTAAATTACTTGAAACTTACTTTGTTGTTGTTTTTGCCACCATAATGAAACACGTACATATTTCGACGTTCTTTAAAATTCAATCCGTCATCGCGTGAATGGAGGTAACTATTTTTGCAGTGTAATTAATATTTTTATTATAAAATTTACTTTAAACTTGATATTAATGGTCTTCGACGCAAATAATGAAACATGTCCTTCGGCGTATTTTGAAATGGAAGAATCACACAATTTGTATAGAAAATAATATTTTTATGCTGTACATTGATTGTACAGCTTGTAGATTTATACATGAATAGCGGACGGGATAGTATATAAATTTGATTAAAATGAAATACTGTACAGATATAATTATAGTCTGCCCGAGCGAAGCCGCAAGCAGATATACTAGTATTGTATAAAACTTTTGGGATCTCAAATGTGTTATAGGACTCGGCTTTACTTCCACCTGCAAACTGACATCCTGGATCGTCAAACAGCACTTACATAAATAAGTATTTTGTGTCTGAAATAGATAAAAATCTTATACGCTCAAACCTATTCTGCATCAGAAAGGGTAACTAGGTACATATAAAATTGATTTACGTAACGTACCTACAGTGATAATTTTTTTGTTATGTATGGTGGTTGCTAATTCCAACGAGTTCCTAAATTGTATTGCTTGTTGTATAATTTGTGTGTATCTGTGTGTGTAAATGTGTTCAATCGCCTTATAACAGCACCATTTTTCAATTAATGCTGCACTGTTAATCACTTAGCTTCCAACAGCGAATTGTAGATCAATCACAATACAAATAATATCTTAATCCATTTGTCCCGTTTTGTTTAATCTTCTGTTAAGGTTCCTTCGAATAAGTCGCTATAATCGCTAGAATATTCCTAACCTATTTTTTTGCAATTTTTTAAATATTTTTATTCTTATTCGAGAAGATGCCGCAAATTTATTAATAAACCAGTTTAGTAATTTCCACGATCGGAAACTCCGATGTTCAGATAAAAAATGATTGTGTAGAATTAGAAAGCTTGTAGATATATTCGTACGCCTAGTTTTGACGGTTAGAAGTTATTAGCAATTAGGGCTGCGATTGAAAACTTTAAAAACCTTTCTTACATACGAAATTAATACATTACTGTAAAACGCGGTGACTTTGTGACAAATTTAACACTTTTAACAATATTTTCAGTTCTAGTTTTATAGCTGAAAGGTCTAGTAGATAATATGAAGTAGGTCACATCATTTAGCTACTAAACAATGACGATGTGAAACAAAAAACAATAGTAGTTTAGCCAGAATTTTGATGTATACTTTTTACACATTCAGCCCATCGCTCGGGCTGACTTTGTGACAGCGCATTTGGCTTTCACTAGAACACAATGTTACCTTTCTGTGAGGAGATTTTGGAAAATTATAACCACGTAAATGTATGCCAGACTCTAAATTTGTCACAAAATCACCTCCTAACTGAATCATCAATATGTCACTATCAAGGAAACACAGGCAAGTGGTGGTGACCGATTTAAATGAAATTTAGTGGGTTTGTAGACTGATGCAGTGTAAGAACAACGGTAACTTCCATAGTTGCTAAATTGGTTGCTTTCGGGGGTGGGGGCGACCAAGAGCCAACGCTACCTTCCGCTATTTGCTTTAATATCTCCAAAACTATAAGACAAAAAAAAAGTTAATAATATAACTGTTTTATGAGTACTAAAAGATAACGACAATAGTTTGCCTGCCATAGTTCTTGTTTTACAGAAACAACCCCCACCCCCTATATTTTTTTAAAACTAACTCATATGCAAAAACATATAAAACAAACGGTTGAACTTACACAAGACAAAGTATACACAGTATATACAAAGCAACTTTCTGATAAAGTAATAATTGCTTATCTAGCCCAAAAAATATATGTGTTGTAAAAAAACTGCAGAACGACCGCGAGGCATAATACGTGACACTGCTTCAACCCTTTACTGATGCGTGTGGGAGAGGTTTCTACAATAACGTAATAAACAGAGATGTAAGAGAGACTTTTTCAAAGGAGTGTGGTGCTGTCACAAAGTCACCCCGTTTTACGGTAACATTTAGATATTGTTATCGAACTTTTCAGTAATTCTATTCAAATTTTAAAACATAAATTGCCGTATAAGGAAAAAATGTGGTACGTTCAAAGATAATCTATCTGTTTCGTTTGCGATGAACCAACCTGTAGCTATACTACAGCCTAATATAATATGCACGCACATATGTGATTACCTACATGTAATGTACATACTTTACTTTATGTATACGATTTCCGTGTCCTGTATCACCTTAACACAAATACCAGTGAGTGTTGCAATGCTTGATTTCATAGCTAATACATATTTGAATCATGTAATTTGCATTCGATTATAAACATTCATTTAGTACCAGTAGAATAGATAACGGTAGTTGCTCCCTCTCATTAAGTAATTTTCATGTAATATTATTATATACATATATTTGTACTTTGTAATTGTAATATCTAACACAAAAGTATTTACAATTTAAACCCTCTTAAAGGGTATATTTATTTACATATTTATGATCTCTCTAACAATACTCTGGACTCTGGACGCTATTTTCCGTCCAACTTCTTTTAGTGAATCAGTTTCTTCTAATTTTCTGCCGTGTTTATTCCACAATTTCTTAGATAGAAGTTGCGAGAGTACTCCAAGCACATATTAAAAATATTTTGTTTTACTTCCTTTTTGCTGCAATTTGTGTAATGATGAGTGAGATTGTTGTGAATCCACTTAACACGACGCATCTTTTTGAAAATCATTATAGGAAAAATGTTCGCAAAGATACCTACTAGAAAATAAATTGAACAAATTAAGCAAGCATTGCTGGAATTCCATAGTTGTTTTAGGAAAGAGTTAGTACATAACATCATATGTTTATATTCAAACTAATAAAAAAATCGAGAGGCATGCATAGCATTTTTTATCTATAACACCTTGCGATATTAGAGAACCAAAAACACAGCAATTGCTTTCGGTTAGGCTCGAACGTCGGACCCAGCAGTCTTTTATTCGACTGCGATGTTGCTTTTACTACTTCGACTATTGAGCGCAATTGAGCGTGTGTTTGGTGACGACATTGCAATTTTTTGCTAGCAAGGAAGAAAATTTGTAGTATAATTTGAATATTTGGAATAACTCCTTAGAAGCGGATAAATATGAAGATAAATAAGTATAGAAAATATATGTACAGACTGGAAGCAAATGTACTAGCCACCATGTCAGTAAGTTAACATTTTCCAGTTATAAAAATAGACCTGGAGAAGAGGTATCTGTTCAAATGCACGAGTACTTTTTTCTTCTGCAGAAAATGTCTGTACCGCAGACAGCCCTTCCAGGAACAGTGTGACAAGAAAATATTCCCGTATTTTAAGTAACAAACTCTCTTCTTTTACGGTACTTACCGTAACTCAACGAATTAATTTTTGCATTGCAATTTGTTATTATACCACTTACAATAATTAATAGTAATTTTTAATATTTTTGGAATAGCACAGCATTCATTCCTCATCTCTTTCGTCAAAAAAAAACCTAAAAATCCAGACGTACTATCATATTATAGGAATCAGTAGGTGTCCTGCATACAACAGTATTAATGAATATGTATGTTGTACATGTAAGTTTACTTAGCTTTTGTCTTACCTTCTAAACGGAATAACAAATTTATGTCTCTTGTTTCTACACGAGGCACATGTGTATACACACAGTTTATGGGCGCGCATAACTACTTGTCTTTTAAACGACATATCTAGGTTGACCTTGACTGTTAAAGGTTATTTTTTTATATTAATTAAATATTTACAAGTACAGTCACATAGACGTTTCCTATATTATAATGTTAAATTTCGAACATATCCCCTATACCTACACCAATATATTGATATGCTGTGAGATAATAGTTTGTATAATAAAACTGGTTTTCAATGATTTTTATAAATTTGCGTTATAAAAATATTACATCCAAAATTATTGCGTGGAAACTTACGCAATTACCTTTGAATCCGGTAATAATGCTACCATTACATACTAAAACATCTTCATACAAAATTATGTATCGATTACACTTCTTATTATCATTTCATTAATAAGAACTACATGTAAGACGATATTATATGTGTTAAGGCATTTTCAACAGATAAACAGCAACTAAGACAAAAATCTTAAGCTTTTGAAAATAATCAAAGCATAGTAAAATTGGAAACATTCCTTTTTAATTGTATACATCGAACAAAATATAATTTTGCTAATAAATAGCAACTGAAGCTAAAATTACTTTTAGCTTATGTAAAATGTCATACATACATATGTATATCTTCCGGTAAATTAAAAAAAATGCTCTCTCTTCTCATGAAAACATCCTTCTAGTTTTTACAGTGCTGCATTTGTTACTGTTTTAGAGCAATTCACACAGTAAAATAATGGTATATTGTGTGCATAGTTGCATATTCAGGAATAAAATACCTGAAGGGATAAGAAGCAAAAAGGTACAAGTACAAAAAAGCGAAGTGGAGAAATTTAGCTTTAAAGTTTTTGCTTTATATATATAAAAATCCAGATACCCGTTGAAATTTTGACTTTTGCATAAACCTACGTGCAGAACCCGTACAATTTTTATGCTGTGAAACACATTTTCATAAAGTTCATCAAAAAAAATTTTTTGCACTACCGTTACCTACTTACCGTTTTACCACCAAATAAAAGTATTGAGTTGTAGCTGTTGTTAGTTTTGTAGCACATCTTAGTTTTTTCCCCACCCCACTCATTTTAATACAGTAAAAGTTCCATATTGCGGGGGGGGAGGGAGATACGTTCCGTATCCGGTATTGGTATTGGTACAGCGATATTTTTCAATTTTTTAGCGGCTTTTATCAAGGACTTTCGACTTATTCCACTAAAAGTGGTTATGGATTTGTGAATTAATGCCAGGATGTTGTTCTCGAAATACAATAAGATACATTTATGATAACTGCTTATTTAATTTACGCTATTGATCTTTTTTGCGCTATAAAATAGTTTGTGTTTATGTGTCATTGGCTTTTGGACCGCAAATAAAGAATTTTTTTGCCGCGAATACAAGAAGTGGTGTCAAATGTTGCATTCGCGGATAACGAAATCGCGAATAAAGGAACCGCGAATAAAGAGCTTTCACTGTACTGACAATTACAGTTTAAAACCAGGAAGAATTTCACATCAGTCAACTTCGAAACGATACACGTGCACTACCACTAACCCATCTAGAGATCAATCTTAGAGGCAAAAAGATACAAGTACATTTGTGCCGTTTTGCCACCAATGCTTTGGTAGATTTCGATGATACGTTATCTTTATCCACTGACAGATAGCGCTAAATGTATCATTATGCATTTGTATCCATATGCCTCGAAACAATTTGGACTCTGGACTACCCAAATCTGCACATAACTCGTTTTAGTGTAAAAATGTACTTGTACCCTTTTGCTTCTTACCCCTTCAGCTGTAATCAACCACCTAATATTATTAACGTGCAAATTTGAATTAATTCCAAATATTAATTGCACCACAAGTTTAATAAAGTAGTGCAAACTAATAGTAAAACACTGATTTAACAAGCTGCAAGCAGTTATTGTCTGTATTAACAAGTTATTGTTGAGTTAAGAAGTTAAAATTAAAAATAGCCCTATATGTTACTCAATGCCTGCGAATTAGTTCAGCGCTTAAATCTTATAATCACACAGTAGTCAACAACAGTACACTTTATTTTCCAAAAAAAAAAAATGAATCAAATTATTTGGTAGACAATTAAGGCTATTTTAAAGTTTACACATTACAATCTGTTTGTATATTTTAATCGCAGATATATTTCCACTTGCGAGTCAAATAAAATAACAATTAATTACAAAATAATTTATTCCATCTTTTTTATACATTATAATACTTTCTTCGCTTTTATCCGCTTCGGTACTCTATTGTTATTTAAGAATTTGTTGGTTTCCTTTAACATTCGATTTAAGTCAGCGTCTTGACGTGTATTACTACGTCTGTTTTTATAATCAGTTATGATATTTACTAATTTGTTACGCCTTCAACATTTAGGTTGACATACATCCATATACAGAGTGATTGATTGAGAGCAGCTATTAGAACGATTGGGCTTCCTGATGATAATAAATTTCTGCTAAGTTGCTTGTGCGTATTAGGTAATTAAATTTATTCACTAAAAATATTTTCAAGGTGGCAGCATTTCCGAAAGTACCGGAAATTGGTATCAACTTCCTTATTTCAAGTAGAATAATGGTTTTCTTTGCATTTTCGAAAATTAAGCGTTAGAGAATCTTTTACTAATAGTATTCCTTATACCTAAATGTATCGGTTTTGAGATTTTTCGACTTTTTAAAAAATTTTTGAATTTACGTCATATTATGAACCGTTGCCATTTTTGAAGTAAAATTTCTGGAGTTGAGGTTATGGAAAAAAGGAGTCTTGATGTTTCTGCTACGGTTCTTAATATTAGTTTGTTATGTACAAGTTGTCCAAAATTTAATTATCTATTACTACAACTTCAGACTGTTAAAACTGGATTTTTTCAAATACAATGACCCCTGCTTGTTTTTAATAATCTGTAACAGCATTAAATTTTGTGTCGAATTGTATTAGAGTTCCCTATCTGTAGATGTTCCTTATCTGTGTGTGTGTGTGTTTTTGATAGTGTGAAATAACAACAAACGTTCTTATTAGTAACTATTACCACAACCTTTCAAGTCTGGTTTTGTTATGTCCATCGAAATTGAAATTGAAAATCATTCAAACATGTATATTTTAATTTATTTTATATCCATGGAAAATGTCACAAGATTGTTTAAAGAAGATGTGTATTCAATGATAAATATTCTCATTTGACGGCTCTGCTCAAACAGAAACTTAAACGTAACCAATCGAATATTTGCCAGCATTTATAACTTTTTAATAATAATAATAATAATAATTCATGCCTTAGCATTCCCCAACAGCTTGCGTCAATTACAGGGGGCATCGGCTGGCCATGAGTTATTATTACGCCTGCGGCTGAAGACCGACTTAAGATGTAACCTTGGCGCATTTGCCGTGGAATTTGGAAAACTACAGAAAACCAAACTCAGAAAGGAAGCACCGGGGTTCGAACCCGGTACTGCCGGACTACGAGGCAAGTGTGCAAGCCACTAGGCCACGAGCCCGACTTTATGTATATAAATAATCTACAGTATGACATGAATGCTTTAAACAGGTCCTTATTTATAACTATTCATGCTGATGACACAAATTTTACATTTCATTCAAATGAAGTCCGTTAACGTAAATATAATGAACCAATTTGTATCTCATGCGAAAATTTGGTTTAAATTTTACAATCTAAGCGAGCTAAGACCATGGAATGCATAACTGATGCGGAATGTAAAGTACTTGGGAATATATTTCGATGCTCATCTACTCGTATAGTGGATTCCACAAATTGAAAATGTATGTGTATGTTACAGTGTTACATTAAGAGAACAGCTGCATAGATCAATCAAGATGTAGCTTTCAAAGCACTCAGTTGCTGGGAGTTCCTTATATACAGAAAGTAGCCGTATATAGTGTTGTAGGCCGCGAAATTCGATGAACACTGTGGGCTAATTTTTTTCCAGTTGAGTATACGACGTATCCATAAATTTATGTTTAGCGAACGAATAAATTCAAGATGCAGCTTTCAGAGCACTCAGTTGCTGGGAGTTCCTTATATACAGAAAGCAGCCGTATATAGTGTTGTAGGCCGCAAAATTCGATGAACACTGTGTGCTAATTTTTTCCAGTTGAGTATACGACGTATCCATAAATTTATGTTTAGCGAACGAATAAATTCTATTCTATTCCATTATTGACGAAGAAAAAATATTTATTAGATCAACAGACGAAGAAATTGCTTATGGTTATGCATATCAGTCTGCATTCCCATGGTAATACAGTTTCACTACTAATGAAGACAACAACAATTTCTCTAAAACATGCAACAGGTATCACAAAATCATCTCATTTTCCTTCGACTTCAACTAGCAAAGTATAAAGGGTATCCAGAAAATGTCAAATTTGACGAAGAAAAATATGAAAAATCTTCGTTAATTCAAATAGAACACCCTGTATATTATTGATCAGTAAATCGTAGAATTAAATATTCTACAACATTGCTACAGCATTCGCTATACCTAAGTTCAATACTTTGGGTAAAAAACGCAGTATCATAGTAAAAGGTGAGTAAATTTATGCATCACCTCAAATGTACTCCCTTAAAAAAACAACAAAAAACTTAAAAAAATAAAAGACAAAAAACATGTTTTGTTTATAACACGTTTTATTATCATTATACTCTTATGTATAATATCGATAATATCTCTATCTATTTTACAGTAGTTCTTTCATTGTAGTAGGCTTGTTTCTACAATAGCAGAAACGTCTTTGCATTATTATTTGTTGTGAAATCGTATTGAACGCGAATATTTTTGTAGGCGATTCAGGTAATTGTTATAAATTTAATAAAAACATGTTTTTAAATGCATTTAACTAAAGGTATGTATTTAAATTTTTCACAAAATGAATTACATATGCTGTTAATAAAGAATTCCCCAGGCTCTGCTATTTGTATAAATATGTATGTACCATCTTTGGCAATTTAAATGCGATTTTTTTATCGGGGAATGTTGATTTTGTAAATAAAGGCTTTGCTTTAAAGTGAATTTAATTACTCTAAAGAAGTTAATCAAAGCAGTACTCTCTTTTAGAGAAATAAAATTTGCTTCAAAGTATAGCCTTTATTTAATAAATGGAAATTCCTCGCTGAAAAATTCGCATTTAATTTACCAAAGATGGTACATACATAAAGACATTATAATCATAAAGTATTCATATCTTAAAATCTTTCTGGTATTGCCGTGGTTGTTGTAACAAACTTGACGTTTCACTGATCATCACTCAAGTTTGTCAGCTTCTTCAGAAGTTCTCTAAAGACTGATGCTGATGTCTTCTGCTCCCCGTTATATACGCAGTCCCTGTTCCGCTCCAGTGATGCGTATCCGTTCCAGTCCGCTGAATCGTATCCGTTATCGTTCTCTGATCCGTGTCCGATGCTTCTCCTCGATTCGTGTTAGATGATCTCGGATGCGTCCTCGTTGGTCCTTGCTGCTTCGGGCTCTCCAGCGCTAACTTCCATACCTTAAGCAATCTGTATCCGTCTTCTCGGTTGAAGTTGTTCGGATTCTTCATTATTTCCAGGGATTCTCTCACTATCCGTGGGTAGTAGTGATTGCTTTTGGCTAGTATCTTCACATCATTGTAGTCGATTACGTGACTGCTTCCGGTGTGGTAGTGTTCAGCTACTGCAGATTTTCTAGTATTTCCCTGTTCGACATCTCTGCGATGCTCTTTCACTCTGCACTGTATAGTGCGCCCGGTTTGTCCAATATACGATTTCCCGCACTGGCATTGAAGTTCGTAGATGCCTTTAGCTTGTAATCTCGGTATGGAGTCTTTGTTGGATGGAAGCAGTTCTTTTATTTTCTTGACTGTGCTGAACCTGACGTTGACGTTCTTCTTCTCCAAGGTTTTCTTCAGCCTGTCCGTGACTCCAGCAATATATGGCAGGTGTGCGTATCCTGCTGGCTTTAGTTCTGAGTCATCCTTCTGTTTCTTTTTGGCTCCAGCTAATCTCCGAATCTCCTGCGGTTTGTAGCCGTTCTTCTGGAATGCATTTTTCACATGTTGAATTTCCTCGGTTTTGTTGGTAGCATCACTAATCATTTCCGCTCTATGTAGTAGTAGACCAGGAATCTTTTCTGTTGTGGATGATGATGTGAGGTTGCGTGTAGATATCACTAATCATTTCCGCTCTGTATAGTAGTGTAGTGACCAGAGATCATTTCTCATGTTTTCAAGGAATTTTAAAAATGTTAATGATTGATATGAGTAGTTTTTTATATTGCGTACAAGTTACTCAATAACACAGTCATAACAATATATTTTTGGGCCTTTTTGAGAATTCTTACCTTTATCTTTGGTATTATCGGGGACCAAAGTAATACCAAATAGAAGCGCTAATTGCTATGAATTTACGACGTAAGTTAATTCAATAGTGCTATGACTAGCTGGCATGGGAATATTTCGGTATCTTTACTGCTTCAAGTTGTCTTTTCGAGAAAGGCTATTGGTCTAGAATTAAGTCCAATGTGGCAAAGTCCATCTGCAGCTTGATAAGTCCTTAGCTTAAATATTCGATGTCCTTTGCCTATTGCATGAATATAGATTTGTATGTGTAACTTTTATTCTTTTATTACGAGATTTTGTTTTCCATCGATTTCATTCGACTTCAAAAGGTGTGCAGACGTATGGTAGATATGTTTGTATGGTGGAGTACTAGTGCTAATGGAGAACTCTAATGGCTGAAACATGTTACAAATTTTCGTTTGCGTCCGGCAATAATAGCGTCATATATGTATACTTTTTTTTCGTTTCCGGCATTCAGATTAACTTAGATATAGAATGTATACATATACGTAAGCTAATGAGTATTATATAGATTCTGACTTTTATCCTTTTCCATAAGGCAATGCAAACGCACGTATTTTCCATAAAACCTCCTACCACCTCTATGATTTTTCTTCTTTTTATGTATTCTAAATTTGCTGTCACCTTTTTTTGGTTCTTTTCCCGAGACTTTCTCTAGTATGATTTCCAATCGTTTTGCTGTGGGAACTACCAAGTATGAGTAGCAAATCTTAGATTGAAAATATGTTACGTCTTTTTGTTGTAGTAGGTTGTAGCATTTTATACTGCAAAGCTTTATAGATGGGATAAGTAGGTTTCATTTGATTTGTGTTTTCTTTTTATTTAGATCTCTCGTGTTTAATTTTTTTTTCAGGTTACGCGGCATATCTGCTTTACATTTCGCATTAAATGTTTTGGCTATAATTTAGAAATGTATCTATAGTTTTGAAAGCATGTGTACTATATCCTTAATTAGAAACATCAAAAGCAGCTCTAGTAAAAGTACCAGTGAAATACAATCAAAATTTCATCTACCGTACTTGTTAGAGTACTGCTATTTGATATTGAGATAATTACCATAATTCTATCAGAAATGTTTATAAATACATTATAAACAATAATAATTGCGAAGTTATAACATAGCATTCGTAATGAATTGTTTGATATCTAACGTACAGTATTTACTTATCAGGTTTATTACAATATACAGACTAGTGACTATATGATCATAATAAATACAAGTTAAATTACGTAAAATGTTATATTTATTATTTACAGAGATATAAATAAACTTTAATGCTTATAGTACTTTTTTTTCTTATATTTATACTTCACTCTGCACTTTAACGTTTAAAATTCTGAAACGAATGAAACTTTCAAGATGATTATAATTTGTTAATTTCCAATCTACTTACAGCTTCTGCAGCTCTGTGTAATGTTTCCGAAGTTGCTTTTCCTGTTTGTTGAACCATTCCATAAAACATACCTTGTTTTTGAAGTAAAGTATATGGATGATCGTATTCTCTAATTATTCCAGCATCCATGACAAGAACTTTATCGGAATCTATTATTGTATGCAATCTATGCGCTATAGTTAAAACAGTACAAGAAGCAAACTTTTCTCTAATTGTAGTCTGAATTAAGGCATCAGTTTGAGGATCCACATTGGCAGTCGCTTCATCCAATACCAGAATCTTATTTTTTCGAACTATTGCCCTTGCTAAACAAAGTAACTGTCGTTGACCTACACTAAAGTTAGAACCACCTTCTGATACTCTAGTATTAAGAGCAAACGGAGTATCGCTTATTAAATTTTTTAATTCAACTTCCTCTAAAGCACTCCATAACTCTCCATCAGAGTGTTCATCAAATGGATCCAAATTTTTTCTTAGAGTTCCAGAAAACAATACAGGTTCCTGGGGAATAATTGAAATCCTTGATCTTACTTCACATAAAGGATAATTCGTTATGTCAAGTTCGTCAATAAAAATGTGTCCCTCGATTGGTGTAAGTTGGAATAAAGCTGCAATTAGTGATGATTTACCAGCTCCTGTTCTTCCTACTATTCCTATTTTTTCTTGAGGTTTCACAGTGAAATTTAGATTTCTAAGTACATGTGGTTCATTTGACGAGTATCTAAGGTATAATTCCCGAAATTTAATACTTCCTGCTTCAGGCCAGTTAGGAGGCAACGTTTTCTTATCACTAATGTCTTGATCTTCATTTTGTATATTTGTATATTCGATAACTCTCTCAACAGCTGTCATTTGATTTTCTAATTCACTCCACTGTCTCATACCCCATTGAAACATACCAGTAAGCATAAGAGATTGTGTTATAGCTAAACCGACGTTACCGCCATATGTTTCTGAAAAGTTAATAAATGAGTACCTAATAAATTTTATGGTATATATGTATATACAGCCATGGACAACCAAAATGATAGCTCCAAGTTACAATCTATCGCTACGCTAAGCATTCGTGTATACGTAGCGCAGCAATAGACTGTAACTTGGACCTATCATTTTGGCTGTCTATGACTGTACACTATTGGACAAAAGAAAGCGGTAGCAATGGTTGATTTATCTAAATTACAACGGAACCAGTACGGACACAGTCAAGACGACAATCAGGCCATGGATAAGGAAATTTTCGAAAAGAAACTTGAGGAAGCATTAGTTTTCCGCAGGAGGAGCTCCTTAGCCAGGACACCCCGAATACCACACCGCTGTTAAGTGGAAGTGTGGAAGGGGTTACCAGAGACACAGTCACGACAGATGTGGTAAAGGGAAATCCCTTCAAAGGCAGCACCTCAGCACGAAGCCCTCTATCAAGGGGAAGGTACATTAGTCAAAAAAGCGGCGACGGCCTAGAGGACGAAGTATTCGCAGAGGAAAAAACGGACGCGGAAACCGTTTCACAAGAGGTGACCGAGGTATCGAGGGGAGTGGAAGGTACAGCCAAGTCCGATGGGGAAAACGACCCATGGAATGATGAGGATATCGATGTTAGCCCCATATTCCAATTATTTAAAGCTGTGAGTACTGGCAGCGGCTCTCATGGGAAGGGAAATAGTCCCAAGACAAAGAAAAGGAAGAGAGAAGAAGAACAACGCAAACCCGAACTTAGCGATGAAGTGGTAGCGGTACTGAAAGCCTTGAAAAAACTATCACAAAAAAACTGAAGTTCATGGAACACATCAAAGGAAGCTCCAAGACAAAGACAGAAATCAAGACGGCGTCCAAGGAACTCGGCCATGTAGTAAAAATTCTGCATAAAAGAGCGAATGAGTTAAAACGGGTGCAGGAAAAATCAACGCCTGCAGCGAGTGAATCCACAATCACGAGAGACACGCCTGCTGGATCAGCACATAAGGAGGACAGAAGTAAAAGCAGAAATATAGGAACCCAAGCGAACCCAGAGGACATAGAGAGAGAAACGCGTCTGAAAGAGGAAGAGAGGCATAGGGAAATAGAAACCCAAATTGAAAGCAAAGCAGGATGGACTGGACTTTCAAAGATTATAGATTATGACTGGCCAAAAAGTTCCTTCATGAATACAAGCATAGTCCACGTGCAGACCTATGCCAACCTAAAAGGTGACGTAGCAGTTATAGTAGATCCTAATAAAACACTGGAAGACGAAAGCGCCGAGGGTTTCTCAACACTTTTTCCGGATATGGCCCCACTGATGGATGGGACTCTAGACGAAGGAAACATTGACTTCGCCAGAACATTCATAGAAACCTGTACAAGGAGTGGTAAAAGGGGAACTACGTCAAAAACCTCGTATGTATTGCCGTTCAGTATGAATATAGATGGTATAAATGATACCCGCAAGCTGTACGAGTTAATGAATAATTTAGACAAGTTAGTGGAGACACACGGGATAAAGAAACTTAAGCTTGCCTCGCTCGGGTATATAGACATAAACTACCTGGAGAAGTGCGCGGAATATGTCACACGAGGTACAGATAGAGCCATAGAGATTCTTGTCACAGAACCTAGAGATAACGAAAAACGGAACTCAAAGGCAAGGAAACCGACACTGAAGAAAAAGCAAGTAGAGCCAGTGGACAAAATTATCATAAGAGCCGAAGGCAAGGACTACGCAGAAGTACTACGCACCATAAAAAGCCAGGTGAAGCTAGAAGAGATCGGGGCCCAAGTCAAAAGTATAAAAAAAACCAGCAGAGGCGACGTCTTACTTGAAGTCGGTGGGGGAAAAGACAAGACGGAAGCGATGCGAATGGCCATACAAGCATCAAACCAGGACGTGCAGGTCAAAACTAAAAGCAACGAAGATATTATACACATTAGAAATATAGATGGGGATATAAACAAGGACGAAATAAGAGATGCCATCGCGAAGAGCGTAGGAAGCGCGAAGGTCGACAGCATCAAAGTTTTGTCCACCAAGCCAAATCAGAGTGGTTGTATTAATGCCACGGTCGCCTTACCGAAGGAATGGGCCAGGAGCTTAATAAAGAAGGAAACAGTCAAAATAGGCTGGGTACCATGTAAAGTACGCGCACGGATCAATGTGAGTAGGTGTTATAGATGTCTTGCTTTTGGCCATCATAGCAGTGAATGTAAGGGAGTGGACAAAAGAAACATCTGCCTAAACTGCGGAAAGGAGAATCATAGGGCAAAGGACTGTAAAAATACAAGCTTTTGACTCACCTGTAATACCGAGGGCCACAGAGCCGATCAAACTAAGTGTCCCCATTTCAGAAAAATCATTAGCGATAACGCAAGGGAGAAGGCGAGAGGAGGGCGAGCCAGGGAACCCAGTTCAGCCGGCGCAAAATGAGGACCCAAATAAAAATTTTGCAAATAAACGTCGGACGCGCATACGCCGCCCAGGACATGGCATATGCCACAGCGAAGCAACAGGGAGCTGATATACTGATAGTATGCGAGCCAAATAAAAAACGAGTTAACGACAGTCGATGGTTAAAGGACACGAAGGTGAGCGTGGCGTTGCTGCTGTTAAACCGACGTTTGGCCGTCGTTGACCACAGCGTAGGCGATGGGCACTTGGTGCTGAGGTTGCGAGGTTTTAGCATCGTTTGCTGCTATATATCCCCAATATCAACATGACAGACTACCAACATGCTGTAGACAACATAATGGAACGGTTGCAGGACGAAGAGGCAGTGGTTCTCGGCGACATAAATGCTAAATCCCCCATGTGGGGAGCACCAATAGTGGATTACAAGGGAACATATTGGACGGAATGGATTTCCACAAAGAACTTGATCGTTCACAACACCGGCCACAAGCCTACATTCGTGAGGGGGGATACCAAATCGCATATCGATGTGACCATGTCTACCAACAGTATTGCAAAGCATATTAGAAATTGGGAGGTGCTAGAGAAAGAATCCCTAACGGAGCACAAGTACATTTACTTCGAGATAGGAGGATCTGGGTCAGGCAGAGGAAAACCAAAGACGAGAAAAAAGACAAATTGGAACGCGTTCAGAGATACAATGAAAATTCTGGTTCAAGGAAATAAACAAGCCTCACTGGACGAATGTGTTCATCTAATCCAGCAGGCGCACAAGAACTGCACCGAGACTGGCAAGTTTGAAACAGCTGCCCCTTATTGGTGGAACGAAACTATTGCAAATAAAAGGGAAGACTGCAACAGGCTAAGACGCATCTTTACCCGTGCGTCCAGAACTAGAGACGCCAGGGGCGAGGCCTATCTCGCGCACAAAATGGCCTACAAGGCTGCTAAAAAAGATCTGGCAAAGGAAATAATGAAGGCAAAAGAACAGGCATGGAAGGATCTCTGTCGGGACCTCGAGGAAAACGTATAGGGCGGCGCCTACCAAATCGTCGCAAAAAGGTTCAACATCTTGACACCATATGAGTTAAACCCCGCCAAGAAGCTGGAAATTGCGAGGGCCCTATTTCCGCAAAATAAAGAAGCGTGGCAAAGTAGTGGTACAGTAGCGGGGGTGGAAGCCTTTACTACAGACGAACTTAGAATAGCTGCAGCAAACAACCAATGTGGTAAAGCCCCGGGGCTGGATAACATTCCACCGGGGGCGATCAAGTTATTGGCTGAAGACTCACCGGACTGGATCTTGGGCATCATGAACAGCCTTCTGGAAACACAAATCTTCCCAAACAGGTGGAAAGTGGCCCGGGTCGTCCTACTTTTAAAGGGAGACAAGCCTCCAGAACTTCCAGGCTCATACAGACCTATATGTATGCTGAGCACGATGAGTAAGCTCTTCGAGACCCTTATCAAGAACAGATTGTGTAAGGAAATAGACGATAGGGGAGGTCTACACCCAAATCAATACGGCTTCCAGAAAGGGAGATCGACATTACAAGCAATAGAGGCCGTGATGAAAGCAACCGAAGAATTTAACTGCAGATGGTGTGCACTTGTGACAATAGACGTCAAAAATGCGTTCAACTCTGCTAGCCATGCCTTGATTATGCGGGAGTTGTCCAGAATAGGCATCACGGAGTACCTATGGAACCTCATCTCGAGTTACCTTAGTGACAGGAGAATTGAAATTGATAGGGATCATTCGATGGAAGTGGGTGCGGGGGTCCCGCAGGGATCTGTTCTCGGGCCAGTTTTCTGGAACATCCTGTATGATGGCGTGTTGGGGCTGGATCTGACGGTAGACGCTGGGACTATTGGGTTCGCGGATGACCTAGCACTGATCGTCGGCGCAAGAGACGAAGACGCGCTCATGGCAAACGTAAACAAGTGCCTCAAAGAAATTAGTGCATGGATGGCTGCCCACAAGCTTACCCTAGCACCGGAAAAGTCCGAAGCGGTCCTTGTAAGGGGTGGAAGGATCAGGGAACATGTGTCTTTTGATCTGGATGGAGTAAGGATAACACCGCAAAAAGCAATAAGGTACTTGGGCATTGTTATCAACGACAGGGGGACCTTCGGACAGCATATTGAGATGGTGACAACGCGTGCTGAAAACACCTTAGCGCAAATTACAAAACTAATGCCGAATATAGGGGGGCTAGTAGCGGGAAAAGGGCAGTTTTATGCAGCGCACTACATAGTATTGTCCTATATGGAGCGCCAGTGTGGGTAGAAGCACTAGCCATAAATAAGCACAAACAACTGCTTATAAGGACCCAGCGGAATGTGCTACTGCGGGTGGCCTCGGCCTTCAGGACGGTGTCAGCGAGTGCACTACAGACGATCACCGGTATTTTACCTATAGACCTCATGGTCCAAGAAAGAGCCGCTCTTTACTTGCAGGATGGGGTCGATAAACGACTTAGAGAAGAGGTCAGACAACAGTCACTGGAGGCATGGCAGACCCGGTGGAACTCAGAAAGTGTGAAAGCGCAATGGACGAAGCAGCTGATAAAGGACATTAAAGCGTGGGTAATGTGCACACACCGCAGACTGGACTACTATCTGACCCAGGTCCTCACAGGGCACGGCGTCTTTAGGTCCTACGCCACCAGATTTGGAAAGGATACAGTGGAGGAATGCGTATACTGTCAACAGGTAGATACAGTAGAACATACAGTCTTCGAGTGCCCGAGATGGAATGACGCACGAATGATGACTTTCACAGAACTTGGAACCAGACTTAGTAGCCAAAACCTGATTGAACATATGACAGCAAGTGAAAAGAAATGGAACACCATACATAATATGTTAAGGACCATTATGAAAAGGAAAGAAGAGGAGGAGAGAGAGAGAGAGACAGAGAACGGTGGCACGAGAACAAGGACGCTGAGTGGAACAGAAAGTGATCAGAGGAAAAGACACCCGAACTCCTAATCCTTAGTTAATCTAAGGGATGGGAGATGTAGGGGAAAAATAAAACAACAGTACGCAGAAAAGACAGCCCGTCACTCTTGATGCTATGTCCGTCCAGACAGTTCCAAGAATGACATGAGTGGGGCGGTTCAAAAGGGCCACTTGTGCCGACTGCGGTCGGCTTACGTCCTTAAAAAAAAAAAAATAAAAAAATAGTACTTAAATACACTAATATTGTTGCTGGAATTTAAGGAAACGCTTTCTATTATCACATAATTTTTTGAGTCATCTCATTTTTTAATGATAAAGAATATCAACAAATAGTATAAACGGCGCAGCTTTCTTTTGCACAATACTGTACATAATAATTAATGCTACCTTTTCCTATGACTAGAAAACTCATTGTGACACAACTGATGTAAAAAACACATATCAAATCCAACCAAAATCCAAAAGTCCTTGAACTACTCAAAAACATAAACCATGCAGAGCTATGTAGATCCTGATGTTTATCAAACTCCTCTTTCAACATTTCTTGGGCCTCGAATGCTCGAATTGTTGTCAGGCCACGAAGAGATGTATTTAAATGTGTAAAAACTGGGCTACGAGCTGAAGGAAAACCAATAATTAAAAATTTAAAAATAATTGTTTTATAACATAAAATAAAAATAATTAATAGGTATATGTATCTATTTTCTGACCTTTTAGGTACTTACACATATGAACAAAAGTCTACATACGAACAGCAAAATGTAAACATGTAAGCGACATGTTTACATTTTGCTGCCCGTATGTAGACTTTTGTTGATATGTGTATCTTTCAATTCCTGAAATATTTCCACTTGTAAGTCAATAATATAAAAAATAACGATGTATGTGCTCTTGAAAGAGCCGCTTAGGTACATTTTTAGTTAGTAGTAGTTTATTATATATTTCTTGTACTTTTATTTTGTTTTTGGTTATTTTTGTATTGTATACATATATTTACACTAGTATGACACGGTCAAGATTCATAAGCCCTCATAACAGATACGCAGACTGTGGAAGGCTTCGATATAATTGCACAATGTACCTAATATTTTGTTATACACTTTATTATAAATTAGACGAGAATACAGGTGGGCAAATATTTTTTTAACAATAACTATAAAAAATCTAAAATTAAGAAAACCTTTATTACTTTCATCTTATCTATACTTTTTATGATATATTAAAGTAGCCAATTCATTCAATTTGGTATTCCGTTTTAATAAAGAAAACAGGGTTTTTTGCATTACCTACCACTTTAAAATAAAAAAAATCTCGAATTAAAATTAAAAGTAATTTATTAATTGTCCATTATAATACGCGCAAGGATACTTAGATAAATACAATTGGAAACCTTTTGCAAAAGTTTGAACTAATAGGTTAAAAGTAACTTTCAAAAAAGGCATACAAATAAGTTATCCGCAGCATCACGTTCTACATAATTGCTATTTATCTGTACATGGGAGCCTGACAGTTTGAACCTATGAGCAATGGGCTCTGGATATAAGCGTAATCCAAAAATATGTTATAAAATGCATATACATACTTCTAAGTGATAGCGTAAACTATGAAATAAAATTCTTACTTGTTTCCGTAAAGATGTTCAAACACGTTTACTTAGCACCACTGTGTACTTTGTCGTTATACAGCAATACAGCAGTACCACTGTGTACATACTCAGAAGAGCAGACGGATAAAACCAATTTACAATTTTCGATATAGGTAATTCGAATCAAAGTGTATGCTATCCAATCATTGCTCACCAAACAATAAAAATGTAAAATCGTTTTTTTTTAACTCCAGTAGGTTAACTTTATTCAATAACATTGGATGTTTATATTAAGGACACTAAAACACATAGCCTCAGTTGACGGAAACATCAACTAAATTTGTGTGTGTGTGTCAGTAATTATTAGATTATTATTTACGTCATTTATCGTAATAAGGATATTATAATGAATATGCGGAGTAATATCATAATCACACCACAAACCCTGAACAATTGTAAAGACATACTTCATAGTTCTATATTTGCTAAATTTTTGTATATATAAACCAAGTTCAGACATATCCAAACATGAAATACAGAGTGATTGGTGAGAATGGCCTATTAAGAGTATTATACAAACAGAACGGAATTTCAAAACAAAATTTTGCAGTTGGATATACTCGTAGTTGAATGTGAACTATCACGTGAAAATATTTTTGAATAAATATCACTTCCGGTTAACCGGAAGTGGGCATCAACTTCGATTTTTTAAATAGCACGCTCTAAAATAAATTACAGATTCAGCTTCCATGATAAATTTAAAAGTCATTCCTCCGGAGTTATTCGCAATTAAAGAAAAAAGTGACGGATACCGATCTTACTTTATAGTGATATTACGACACGTAGAAGAAAAGAGATGAATAAAATTTTGCATATGATATTGTGTAGTTACACAACATTCGAAGTTCTTCTCTGTAACATTATACAGGGTGTTTAAAAACTTAGTTGTTTATAAATAAGTTCAATCTGCGGAAAAGAGATTTTTTTAATGGAAAGGTATATATTTTATTAGATATTCTAATTCTACAAAAGATTCTCTTTTAATTCGTATTAGGTGTTCCTATACCTAAAATGGAAAGTGATTAAGTTATAACGATTTAATTAACCTCCGTACCTAAAATGCTCAGATATGTCAATTTACTGAAGCAAGGGTGCTTAGCTCATTTGTTTTACATATTTACTTGCTAAGTTCTTCACTGGATCTCTTGGTGCAGAAGTAGAACACTAAACACTTTAACCCACTAAACACCAAACAAGTTTTAACTAAAACACCGACGCGTTTCAACAGCAGTGCTGTCATTATCAGGGCGATAATAAAACTATTAACTTATAACTTAGTTGCTTATTTATAAGCAACTAAGTTTTCGAACGCCCTGTATAATGTTACAGAGAAGAACTTCAAATGTTGTGTAACTACACAATATCAGTTGTGCGTATGCAAAATTTCATTTGTCTCTTTTACTCCTACGTGACGTAATATCACTCTAAAGTAAGATCGGTATCTGTCTCTTTTTTCCTTTAATTGCGAATAACTCAGAAGGAATGGTATTTAGGTATAGGGTGTGATACATGAAATAAGTGTAAAATTTATCGTAGAAGCCGCGTAGAGCATGCTATTTAAAAAATCGAAGTTGATGATGTTCAAAAATATGTTCACGTGATAGTTCATATTCAACCATATCCAACTGCAAAATTTTGTTCTAAAATTCCGTTCCGTTTGTATAATACTTTTAATAGGCCATTCTCACCAATCACCCTGTATATGTTCCACATACAAAGCGGGAGATATTTTTAGCGTTATCGGATTTGCGATCGGCCACCTAGACGTTACATATGTACATATGACAGCAACCTTAAATTGCAAATTAGTATGCGGTTGTTGAGATATAAATATTGCACGATCAGTGAACTTTTTTCTTATAATTTAAATTAAATGCAAAATTGCATGCGTACCTTGCTGGCATGTGTACCGAGTTTGCTCTGTTTTGTCATATCTCTTTGTACAATTAATTAGTTGACATTAACAACGGGAACAGATTGACACGGTGCAACTGGTACAGCAGGAGAAAAAAAGTATCCAGTGCATGTAAGAAAGACGCCCTTCACTCAAAATGCACGGATACTTTATACCTACATGGACTGTCTGTGACACAGACATTATTTGTGTGCACTCTAGGACAATAAAGTTTCCGTAGGGTTTGAGTAAGAAGCCTCCTTCTTTCGCGCACTGTCCGGATACTTTTTTCTCCTGTTCTACGATAAACTTATACAATTTGCAATAGTTGTATTAATGTATGTATGTACGTATCTATTATACATAGTTTTATTTAACGGATAAGACACAGTAAGTATAATAAGATTGGTCTTAGATATGATGTTAAATATTTGATTCAAACAATCATCTTTTATGGAAGTTCTCGCAAAAGGTCATTACTACCAGTCTACAGAATCATAAAATCTGTATAGGACATAATTCAAGTTGATAAATCGCTTATCACATCCATCAATCTTGAATTAGTTTAAAAAATGAATTGAATGGAATACCCTTGTTCAAACAAACTTGTAGCAATCGCAACAATATCACGGAAGTCAGTGTCCTCCTGAAGCAAAATCTTAGACATATTCCGATCTTTTGTTTTGTTTTATAATGCTGAAAGCTGGCCAACATCATTGATTCTTCCATTATTCAAAGGTAAATTCCGATTAAAGTAACTATATCGTCGATTTTTAATACAGTTTCAGTATTATTCACAAGTCATTAACTATACCTTCCTCAGAATTTTCCAGCGGTGCATTATTGCTAACCAATGTGATATAACTATTATTCATCCCATACATTCCTCTGTCCATATCATCCGAATTGAGGCACGTTATTTGTGAGCGAATAAAATATTTAAAAATGAAAATATTAACGATAGCATAAAAACAAGAAGAATAGAAAACATTGATGTATGGAAATGGATTATTGGCCAGAGAGATAACTACTTCACAACACGGGGACGATCGTGTTGACTTTGAATGATCCACTAGGAGGGCCACGGACAAATTGGGCAAAATTACAAAATGTTACAGTCTAAAAGGGAAGTTACTGATTTCGTAATTAAAAATATGGGTATATCAAAAAGTAAATCTCTAAAACTGTTTACCTTTTAGTCAGTCCGATAAAAATATAAATATAAATATAGTATGAAAGAAACATGGAATTGACGATGCCCTGAAACTACGTAATGCGCAAGACAATATTTAATTATTATTATAAGTAACACTAATAGTTCACAGATCGAGGTTAACTACACCACGCGCTTACCTGCTTCTACCCTTTTTTTATTTCCTGTTTTAAATAAAAAATATAACAATTCAAAATTCTCTCATTCCATAAATATGAAAAATACTATGTGTTGTAATCAAAATGAATCAAAATTAAATTAATTTTACGATACGCGATGGAAAAATTGTCAAAGCAGCAGAACGCGAATTGAATAATCCATCAAGTATCGTAAAAACATTACAATATAAATATTGTACAACGTTTTATCACAATTTTTAGAAATATTTTTGTGTTTAGTCTTAAAACTGCGGTTGGCCTAATTACTTAAAAGTCTAGTTACGAAGTTGTTTAATCTCTTTACCGTACTAGTGCATTATTACCGCAAAAACCGTCATTTCGATATTAACAAAACTGCTGAAATATGGCATATTACAGTATGAAAGTAGACCAATATATTTAAATTATGGTTCTATCTAATCTACACAAAATTGCGAATTTATCGAAAGTGCTTTATCATCCCATATCTAAAGATGACGATATGGCCAAAGTGATAACGAATTTTTATCTATAAAATATAGCCAACTCTACTTTTTGCTCATAAAACATACTTACTTACACCTTCCAGACGCTTTACATTTCTACTAGTTTGCAGGTACACGATTCTCATTAGATAAAATACTAATAACATTATACCCGAAACGACCAACAACCACGGATTAACACTTCCTACAACGGAAGTTATTCCAATAACTTTAAGTCCTATCTAAAATTTTAAGATCAAAGATTTAGAGTTTTTTAATGTAAGTAATACTACTACTTACTTGTATAGTATCCAACAATACAATGGGGAGATATTCGTCGATGGATCCCATATCTTTAGAAAAGCGATTTAGTATTCTACCGGACGAATTAAGATTAAAAAACTTCATAGGAGCGGTAACAACCTTGGAGAACATTCGATTGTGTAAATTTATTGAGGATCTCATGCAAAACACGAAAAATCCATACGATCTTGCTAAAAAAATGAAAACGGTAAAGACCGTAATACCAGCATAGATTGAAAGGGTAGTAGTTCTGGAAATGAAGCCTTCTTCCGAATTCGTAACATTTCGTTCAGCTTTTTCTTGTTCGATATTGGTCCTAAAATTTTAAAGAATAAACAATTTTCAAATCATTACAACTAATTACTTACCAATATCCTAAGAAATAATCAGAACTACTCCTCGAAAATTGTGCTAATGCAAACGCCATTAGTAATAATATAGCAATTGATGATCTTCCTCCAGCATTAAAATATTTTCCATATATTTTTCTCCCAATATTCCCTGTAAAAATTGATTCGGCATTGCTAATAGGCATTTCACCACTATTAATCGGAGATTCTAAAGAAGGACACTTGAAGATCTTTTCGTCCGATTCTTCTTCTAATTCAGATGCCATCAACTTTGCAAAATCTAACCCAGTTGCTTGTAGCTCTTGATATGTTCCTGATGCCGCAACACAACCATTTTGTAAGAGCACGATATTATCCGCTACTCTGAGAAATTGTAGCTGATTCGTTACAAGAATTATACATTTACTTTTAAGGTATCCTCGTATACATTCTTCAAAAAGTTGTTTAGCTACATAAGTATCAACTGCTGCTAAAGGGTCATCCAATAAGTATATATCTGCATCCTTATAAACAGCTCTAGCTAAGTTAACTCTAGCTCTCTGTCCACCACTTAATGTTACACCTTTTTCACCGGCTATAGTAAGGTCTCCATATTGAAATAATGAAAAATCTCTTTCTAAAGCGCATACTCTAACTACCGTTAAGTACTTTTTTTCATTATACGGCTGGCCAAATAATATGTTGTCCCGTATAGTTCCATCAAACAGCCATGCTTCTTGAGACGCATACGAGATAACACCGTTTATTTCTAAAGTACCACTTAGAATCGATAATTCTTTCAAAATTACATGCAATAAGCTAGATTTACCACTTCCAACGTACCCTATAATAGCTACAAGTCGATTACTGGTGACTCTGAGACTTATATCTGTTAAAGTATTCTCTGGAAACAAACTATTCCAATTAGCTGTTACATTTTGTAATGCAATTCTTGTATCTCCATCGTTCACAATTGGTTTAGTTTTCTCGTTTTCTTCTAAAATTAAAAATTGTTGTAATCTTTTAATGGATATGATTCCTTCTGCACAATTTGTTATTCCATTAGGAAAATATGTGGTCATAGATTGCCTCAAAATATCATAAAAAGATGAAATCACAAAAACGTATTCGGCTCTAATTACATTGCCAGTTAACACGTGAGTTAAAATTGTTAAAAAAATAGCAATACTTGTCACAAAATTTGGAAATGATAATAATGTTCCTTTTATGTAGAAAGTTTTTTTAACGTTTCGTATTTCTTGCCTAAAACAAACATTGTTGTCTAAGTACGTTATAAACAGCCATATGATATCAAATTTGTAGAAAACTTACTTTCTAGCGATAGCTACTAATTTAGCAAAGGATTTTTCCCATGCATACATTTTTATTACTTGAATTCCATTAATTACTTCGTTCATAAGTCTTACCCTTTCGTCAGTTTTTAACGCAACTTGTAATCTGAGCGCTGATGCAGTTTTTCCCAAATAAACTAAGAAATTGGAAATGAAGATACGAAGCTTTAGAATATCTGAAGAAAACTTAACTTACTCTGTAATGGTATGAACAGAATTATAAAACAAACCCCTACAATTCCGGTCCATCCAACTTGAGCATATATGAGATACATTACAATAAGAGCTTGTATTGGAGTTATCCAAAGGTTGTGGAAATTCATTGCTGCATGATCAAATCGATTTACATCGTTAGAGAGTAAGTTTATCATTTGACCAATCGTTGTTTGAGCTAAGGCTACTTTACTGAGTTTTAAAGATTTTCTGTATAGTAAAGAACAACATGCAACTCTCATCTTCATACCCGTATGCTGCAGTTCCATTACATAATTGTGTCCAAGAAGAACAATCAAAAGTGAGCACATTGTTATAATTCCTGAATATAAATACGCTTCGACTTCGCTCACATCCGTTTGATTAGGTGTATAATAACGAATTAGATTTCCTAACGCTAATGTTTGTCCTATCCTGAAATAGAAAAATTCAATTTGATGAATTTTAGACTTCCTGTTAAAAATAAATTAATAAATTAAATCTTGTTTGTCATCTGTGTTAGTTTTCCTAAGCTATATCGGCTGTCCGTTAATAATAGAAGACTTTGTAGGAATTGTATGTCAAATCTACAAAATATATTCGCTTATTATTTGCAAAACTAAAAATTAAATATATACAGAGTGTAACATTGGGAACGCCGTGGTCGCTGGTAGTCAAATGGTAACAAATTTGAAAAAGTTACATACTGGACTATATGCAGGTGGATTAGATCTACAATTTAAAAATATGAGGCAATATACAGGGTGTTTCAAAACTTGTTTTTTTTTTAATGGAACAACCTGTATTTTATGGCATTTTTGAGTTGTACACTGAAATCTAGATCAACTTTATTTCAGGTTTTCTATGACTAATTTTTGTAGTTTATGAGATATTTCAAGTTTTTTGAAAACGCAACGTTGCACGAAAAGTTTAGTATCTCGAAAATGACTTAATTCAGAGAAATGGAACGAAAAGCGTAAATAGTAGATCCTTTGGCTGATTGGATGCCATATTCAAAGTTGTTGAGTATTTTACAGGTCGTTCATGTACCGAGAGCAAACTTTGTGAACTTATTTCGTGCATAACTTTATTATTTTAAATGGAACACCCTGTATGTATTTATGTTATCAGATCGAACATTTTATTGTCTACAAACCAGTATCAGGAATCCCTATGACTATCTGTACTAGTTTTTAAGTTATTTGCGTTTTTTAGATAATTTAAGTGAACTAAAATTCTTTTTTGTAAATGAACACCCAGTATATCTTTACATCGATGGATAGAAATATTATTATTCGAAGAAGTTGATTTTATATTGTCACAATTTACATGAAACATAAATTCCAACTAATACAAATAAACTAAACAAAACAACAGTAAATATTTTTGTATTTGGATTAAGAAAAAAAGATTTCGTATAAAATAACCAAAAAACATAACAAAATAAACAAAAAGTGCTAGCGTTCAACATAATTGCCATTTTCTTCAATACAGAAAATAACTCTCTGTTCAAATGCTGTTCTAACGTTCCTCAACATATCCGGTGTTACTGAACTGAAGGCGTCTCTAATTCTCCTTTTCATATCCTCTGCTGTAGTGGGCGAGATAGTGTAAACAATCCCTTTTACATACTCCCATAGGAAAAAAGTCCGACTACACCCTAGACGCAAGGAGGCAATTTTCCTGGCACTCACCAATGGCTAAAATCACATCAGTTCTTTCTTGCAACGAGTATGCCTTCATGACGTTAACAGAGTACACGTCAAATTGACGCTTTCTCTATGAGGATCCAACCTCATAGATTAAATAATAACAAAAAACGCAAATAACTTAAAAACTAGTAGGTACAGATAGTCATAGAGATTCCTGATACTGGTTTTTAGACAATTAAATATTCTATCTGATAACATAAATACATACAGGGTGCTTCATTTAAAATAATAAAGTTATGCACGAAATAAGTTCACAAAGTTTGCTCTCGGTAGATGAACGACCAGTAGAATACTCGACAACTTTGAATATGGCATTCAATCAGCCAAAGGATTTACTATTTACGCTTTTCGTTCCGTTTCTCTGAATTAAATCATTTTCGAGATACTAAACTTTTCGTTGAACTATATTTCAGTGTACAACTCAAAAATGCCATAAAATACAGGGCGTTCCGTTAAGAAAAACATAACTTTGGTACATTGCAAAGTTTTGAAACACCCTGTGTATTGCCTATTATTTTTAAATTGTAAATCTAATCCGCTTACATATGTCCCAGTATGTAACTTTTCAAAAATTGTTACCATTTGACTACCGGAGGCCACGGCATTCCCACTGTTACACCCTGTATAATCAATTCTAAATATTTTAGAAAATGACGGTATTGTATTTGACTTAAACAAACAAGTTTTATCATTACATTAAAAGCGATTACCGCATCAATTACTAATCTTAATTGTTGCAACCGGAAATGAAATGTAGTGGTACAAACTTGATGAAAATGATCAAAATTATAGGAAGCATCGCTTATGGTCAATATTTAGTTTATCTATTGAAAATGACACCCTTCCCAATAAATTATAAGAAGCTTTAGATAAATATATTTCAGTGTACAACTCAAAAATGCTATAAAATACAGGGCGTTCCGTTAAGAAAAACATAACAGAGTGATTCATGTAAGTGCAGCACAAAATAGATTATCTTTTTTAAATTGAACACCCTCTATATTTTCTCACCCTTATAGTTTTAATGATTTTAACGGCCTATGACATTTTTGTCCTTAGCGGCTGATTCATTAATTACAGGCATTAATGGTACGATACTTTACGATACTACTATGTACGATAATTTAATCTATAGTAAAACGCTTCTCTAACTTTTTGTAAAACTTGAGGTGAAATATTCCTTATTTCTGTTTGTATTTTTCTGGTTTTGTCTAACCAGACGTTTACTTTTTGGGGATATTGCATATGAGCCTAATGAGGATTCTGTGCTGATCAGTACTTACAGTTCTGACGATAAACTTCTCCGATCATCATAAAAGTTGATTCATTGGAAAAAAAAGGATAGAAGCAAGGGTTACCTCATTTCTGTTCAGTTTATTCATTAGTTCTCCGCAGAAGTATAGTCTACGATCTGGACTGTGTTCAGTTAATTCCTGTAGAAACATCATCATAGTGCATAGCTTTTGTTAATACAAACGTTTTAGAACAGTTGCATAGCTAACGTTTGTCAAGCTATTTGGTGTAAACTTGTTGGATTCTTTTCTCGCATTTAATGACTATTAAGACACTCGTATTCATTACAATACTCGGCTGCGCCTCGTATTGTAATTTTCATACTCGTGTCTTAATAGCTATCATTAAATGCTCGTTGCATAATATACCATTATTCCATAAGTGGCTACCACACTGTATATGTTTTTGAAGAAGGTTTTTTTTTCATATTAAGCAAATATAATTTCTATAATTTAGTATTTTACATAATAATAATATACGAGGGAGCGTTTTTATATTCGCGGAATGGGGGATAAGGGGTGGAAATAAAAAAACCAAATTATATTTCTTTTTCAATATATTCACCTGCAGGACGGATACATTTTTCACATCTTTCAATTAATTTATTTATACCCTCATAAAAACATGATTTCTCTTTATCTGCAAAATACGCCGAAACTGCCTCCTTGACTTCATCATCGGCAGTAAATTTTTTACCCCGCAGCTCTTTTTTCATTTTCGGAAACAGGTAATAATCATTCGGGGCCAGGTCTGGGCTGTAGGGTGGGTGATTCACAATTTCGAAGTCCACCTTATGCAGGGCAGCTAACGCAACGCGGCTCTTGTGGACGGGCGCGTTGTCATGCAAAAGCAGCACACCTTTCGTCAATTTTCCCCGTCTTTTCTCTTTAATGGCTTCTTTTAGTCGCTCTAATATTGAAGCGTAATATTCTCCGGTTATAGAAACACCTTTATCTTCATAGTCAATCAACAATATTCCTTCCGAGTCCCAAAATACCGTTGCCATGAGTTTCCCAGCTTGGGTCGTCTTCAAGGGATTCCCTTCCTTGTTTAAATAAACTATGCCACTTGTACACCATGGTTTTTCCTGGACAAGAGTCGCCTTAAACCAATGAGATCTCACTCATTATGGTCGCGACTGATTTTCCTTGCCTGGTAAGGAACTTTATAACGGCACGATATTCGATTTTTTTCCATATTTCACTTTTCACTCCCGATTATGTTACTTGATTCACGATAGCTCAAAGACTAACTATCTAATAACAATGAAACTTCGTATTTATACTAATTATGAGTCGCTGCACAGGCCACGCCTCCACGAAAGTGGTTGTTGGACCCCAAAGGGGCGCCAGCTGCCGACCGACCGTAAGGTATGCGGCAATCAGGGGAAGTGCACACACTCCTCAGGACAAAGAGGCACGAAACCAGTTGCCCGCACGAGACCGACACCTCGCGGAGAGGCCCGGCGAACCGGTGGGCTCCTCTCCCCCGTGCTACCCATGTTAGACAAGTTTTCTTGTCAACGTTGGACGGGTCACCGTTGGAGACGCTTTAGCGAACTCCTACCTCACATCTAACCCCACGGGGCCTAGGCCTCCTTGCGGATGGCTACTATCGGCCAAGCATGGGAAACGGAATCTGGCCGTGAGGTACAACCAGCCCGCCCGTGAATTAAGCCTGAACTACGGGGACGGCCGGGCAAAAGCCCTACCCCAAAATGCCAACCGCGCCAACCCTTTCGCCCCTCCGGCGATCAAGTATCCGCGGCAGCTACAGTGAAACCGTAGGGTCCCAGAATCACCGAGTTGTTTTAGGATGAAACCGAAGGTTTCCCCAACCAGACAACCAGCGGGCGGACTACTCCTGGGCGAACCGACTTTTATCTTCCCCTACTATCTTCGCCAAATTCTCTCGCCACGCCCGTTTCCCTGAGTGTGGCCACCAAGGATGGGGTAGTGCAGCTGCAGAGTTCTCTAGGTAAGCGCCGTAGGGTGCCTCACTTACCCACCGTATATTCCGACGGTTAGCGGCCAGACACCGGAGCGTATACCCATGCCTACGCCCAAGCATCCTCCCCTATATACGAAGTCTACTCCCGCCACGCCCGTTACCCTGGAACTATGAAACCAGGGATGGGGTAGTGCAGCCGCAGAGTTTTAAGGGTCGACGCTATAGGGTGAACGCCGACCCGAAAGGCCACGCCCCCAATGCGCCTAATCACCCCCTACAACCCGCTCATTCCGCGAATATAAAAACGCTCCCTCGTAGACACTGACAACATTTCTAAATAAACCCAGGTTTAGGGAGTACCATTTTTTTGTCTACTTTTTTTGCTTTTGTCAGTAGTATTTTGATATGTGTTATTGTATGATGTTTGTATTGCATTAACAAATATGTTTCAATGGGCGCGTTCGGCAGAAGCGAACAGTTACTAATAGATTAATCACATCAGAGCATTACCAATTCATCGATAACTGCTTGCTTCTGCTGAATGAGGCATAGCATAACACTTCACTGCGATTAGTTAAAATTTAAATTTCGACCAATCCTACCCCAGTGCTACGTAGCCGCCTTCAACTATTAGCTTCTGCTGGATGCGGCCAATGTGACAGCAATGATTAACAGTCCACAAGACAGATCGAGAATTAAAGCAAAGCAAAAAATGACTATAACAATTTTTTTTTACCGCAACTTTACAGTCAATAGTAGCAATTATCATTTTAAAAGTAAAAGATTTCCAGAACTTTAATTGTATATTTCCTGCTGACTTTGACATGTGTGTAATATACGTCTCTGAGAAATAGTATATTGGCTTACTGCTGTAATAATACGTTTAAAAACATATGCATACCACCAAAAAAGCTAGTCATCATTGATAACATTCTATTGTATAATATTGTGCCGTGTAAACAATTAATTAATTATTTAAAATATTGTTATTTTTAGAAATGACATTATGAATTTCACCTCAACTTAAAATAAATTTTAAGTTTTCTGAACAGTTTGTAACGAAAAAGTGTTGAAAAAAATTGAAATCTACATGCTATTATTTATTATATTGACTTTTAATTTCATACTTGCAGTTAGCTATTCATTCGGTATAAAATTTATTATAACTACGTTCCTTAACATATAATTTAAAAAAACTATACATATATCACCTACTTTGTTACATTTCTAGTTTTAAAAGTGACGTTGAAAATGAATCCGATAAGGCGCATTTAAGGTAATCTAAGCGTTTATACGACCTATCTCGTACTCTAGATCTAGCTGGCAAAAGCAAATGAACTGGATACGCATTAGCAAAGATGTGTACAGCCTGACTTATATAGCGTGTCTACGAACAACCCCTAATGAATGAAACGGGTGATACATACAAAAGTATAAAAAAAGTTTCTATGAATTTAGTCTGGAAATCATTTTTAAGGTAGCTGCCGAACTTTAGAGATGACGAAACAAAAGTGGTCTTTTGTCATTTACTCTACTTGTAATTTACGAAGTGGCAGAGACTCTACATTCTCTAATGTGCAGTAGTTCTCTTAAGAAGCAGTTCCGAACTCGAGTTCTTAGGAAGTTTTTTTCATACTCTTGTATGTACAATCACCCCTTTTATTTTTTAGGGGCTGCTTGTGGACACACTGTATATATTCCTAATTTATTTTCAATGAACATATTTGATAAAAATAAAATTAGTTACTAATTTCAAGAAAACCTTTAAAAATAAATTATTTTTGACAAAAAAGAACTTACTTTAAGATTATTTCATTGGTAAACGTAATAATTCCTAAACACATCAACCGGCATCCGAATACTCCAAGGAGCGCTTTCGCAAACGATGGATCCCTGCTTTTTCTTTCTTTCGCCCATGCTTCCTCCAATTTATCGCCTAATACACTCGAAGTGTGTTCTGGTAGTGTATCGAACAGATCATTCACATCGAGATTCTTTCTAAACCCCTTTATAAATGTAGGGATAAACCATCTACAACAAAACTATTTTAAAAAATCGTATTTATTTGATTACGAAAAACTTACGCGAAGATACATATCGAAAAACAGTTGGCATCTTTTCTGGGATTCTTTACTGTATGAACGTTGGTCATGTTCATAATTACTTTACGTCTACGACTGCGATTAAAATATCTAAAAATAAAAGCAAGAAATCTTTTAAAACCACACATTTGGCTAAAATGTCAATTTGACAAAATTAATACAATGAATGACAAGAAAATGTCTCACAGTTTCCATAGATGTTATAGCAAGCTAGTGACGGTGACGATCAAATACATTCAGATATCATCACGAGAGTGTTCTCCACAAAACAATTGCCCACTTTTTTAAGCTATTGTTAATCGTGCTTCTTTAATAACTACAATTATTTATTGTCAATTAAAATTGACAATAAGTGACCGTCAAATTGACAGTCATATCACAAGTAAAATAATACATTCACAGGAAACAATTAAAAAGATTGTAATACGATACATCTCATATGTAGATATTCACATCTTTGAACAGAGCAAATGCTACGCTGTCCGCTTTCTGCGCAACGGTTAAAAATGATATTCATTGCAACACTCTCATATAATTCAACTTCTCGAATATGAGGTTGTCATGTTCTCAAACATCTGCGAAAACCTGTATTTTTTATTGCTTCATTAGCCGTCTCGAAGAGATGTCGTTTAATCCATGCCACTAATCTTTCATCTTCTTAAATTGAGACATTTCTAGAACAACCTAAGCCAAAATTCCTTGATAGTTGTCTACACCGTCTCCATTTACTACGTAGCCTATTTGATCATTGAACACATTTACACACACACAAAGTACACAGCAAGAGTTGCAATGCTATTCCGATAAACAAATACAGCTTTGATTTCACTTAATAATAACATAATATATATATCGTGAAGTTTAAACTAAACCATTTCAAGGATCCGGTTTGTTGTTGCCACAATAATCAGCATCATAAAAATTTTTTACGCTCCAATGTTATCAATGGCTCCATTCGGACATATATAATATTATTTGACACATATTCAATGTCAATTGCTTGCATTGAAGAGGTATGATAGTTGAATACATATTTTTTATGTTCTGGAATAAACTGATTTTTTATTACTTCCTCTTTTATTTGACCTACAAGCGGAAAGATATTTGAGGTCAAACGATAAGTACTACATAGCACCAGTGTGCTATGATTGATCGAAATTTAAATTTACGAAAAAACAGATGTTCAAAGCGTTATCCATTAATAAATCCACTGTGTACAAGTCGATTGATACTAAATGTTTGCTGTACATTAATTATTAATTAATTATAGTAATTAATCTTTAATAAATTTCTTACGAATGTGCTCCTTCAGTCTTTTTTATTATTACGTTTTATTTCTCTGTATTTTTTTTTGAAATTCTGTTTACTCGTGTGCTAACATCAATTTTGACTCATTCTCAACACACAACTTTTACTTACCTACATATTACTTTCTTGTGATTTGCAAATAGGAAATGGAATCCATTGCCAAATAAAAGAAAAGTAAGGTATATGTAGCTACTTAAACAAAATGGAACAAATATTGTCGAGCAAAGTAGCATCAACTGCAAAAATGTGGACATCATAAAAAGTCACGAGCATTTTTTCGAGAAGGATGTTAATAAACTTATAAATTTTATTCAATACTTTATGACTTCATGTGTGATTTTATGTGTTTATACGGAACTAGCTACATGTAAAAGTTAAAATACGAACTTATCTATGGTATAAGTTTGTTATTAAACGTTAGCAGCTTGTAGCATTTTTTGTTATATTCAATTGAATGCATAGCATTAGTTTCATGAACTACCTGGCGATTTCCTATATTTCTAATTGCAGTGTTGCTGATTCGATACACATTTTAATCATGGGAGAATTATGTATGTATACTTCTAACTACAAGAACTTGTTTCTTTCTAATGCCATTCATTTTATTTGTACATGTTTATTTATAAATTGTGTATGCAGAGACTGATGATCACATCATGATACGTGAGCTAAAGCATGAAGAATGTAGTCTTACATATAAATAATGATCAATGCTTGCACAAAGTCCAGTTAATATATTTAACCACCAATACAAAGTGTACCTAGTTGGTCGTATGGCTATTCAAGAAAATGGATCATCATTGTGGGACACTACAGATATATAAAGTACTATGAGTCTGTTACTCATATATAAACTGAACGAATACAATAGCAACTTGATATGATCACTAAAGTATACAGAAGTAGTTTTCTCTGTATTAAAACCGCCACCAATTTAGGTTTCATTCTAATAGAATACATGTCCAATTGTTGTAAATACTTACGATTGCATCGATTCCAATAGTTTTGACATTAAAATTTTTAGGACCAAGAAGCGACCAAATTGAAGAACAATCCCATTAAAAGCAAAAAATTAGTTTTTTTTGTAGATGGTGGATTTTCATGTAGATATACAGTCAATTGTCACTATCGTCTAAAGTGCGGTAATTTACTGGAAATAAACCACCAATTAATGTCTTATTGACGGACATACATCGCTCTAAATTTTTTGTGTGCAATTTAATTATCAGCTTATAAAATAATCTTACAAAATAAATGAATAATTTACTTAAATGTGAATTGATTTACTAGAAATACAACAAGAACTAGTAAATAAACGTAAATGATGAAATTTTGGCATTTTTCTTGTTATCTTAATAATTTTGATTCAATACAATCTAATCTACAATTCAATAATGATCTAGAAAATGTCTCATTACGTAATGATCATATGTAACTCTAACCTTGAAGCAATTAATTCAGTTGTGAATGGTCTTTCGTTCTAATCTAACTACTGATAATATTCTCTATTTTCTCTTTTCGCTCTGCCCCTACATTTAATTCTATACAGGGTGTCTCAGCTTTTGCGTTACAGGCATTATCTACTTTTCCTGTATAGTTATCAAAAAACTTTTTAAATAAAAGTTACTTGATATAATGATAAGTCGAAAATGACAAACAGAGAATTTTATTTGCTCGTAACCTTGAAGGAGATTTCAAGGTCAACCTTGTTTGTTTAAATGGATATATGTATTTTTTAATGTTGCTTTTTATTTATCAAAAACTAGTAAATAACTTTTATTTGAGACATTTTTTATTTTGCCTTGTCAGTTTTGACACAATTCAGATAAACTTGTCAAAAGCAATTTTTATTAAAGGAATACGATAATATTATAATTTAATAAATGTTCAAATTGGGCTCTATCAGCCTGGACACAAGCTTCCAAACGACGTCTTAATCCTCTGCTGCAAGATGAAAGTATCATTTCCTGAGTTATGACCCTGCATCCCATGCGAATTCGATTTCTCAGATCATCAAGATCTGCCGACCGAACTT
The DNA here is from genome assembly GCA_023690525.1 of Holotrichia oblita. Lineage (NCBI taxonomy): Eukaryota > Metazoa > Arthropoda > Insecta > Coleoptera > Scarabaeidae > Holotrichia > Holotrichia oblita. Next base: position 50,559,688 of record CM043017.1, on the reverse strand, counting down.
GATATACAAATTCCTTTAAATAACTCTACATAAAAAAATCAACAGGCGACAAATCCGGGAAACAAGCAGGTCAAGGGATAGAACCTCTATTTCCAATCCATCCATTGGGGTACAGCGCAATTAAATAATTCGTCACAATTTGGGCATTATGGGACGAAGCACCATCTTGTTGCCAAATTATGTCTCGTCTTTCATTAAGAAGTATATCTTCCATTAAATCTGGAAGCACATTTTGTAAAAAACGTAAATAACATTGTCCTATCAGGATTCCTTCGTAAAAGTAGGGTCCAATTAAATACCCATTAAACATTCCACACCACACATTGGTTCCCCGCACTGTTTGTGTGTTTCCTCAATCCACCGCGGATTTTGGTTGGACCAATAGTGCGCATTATGTTTGTTCACAACACGATTATTGTGAAAGCGATTTTCGTCACTCCACAAAATACAATTAAGATAATTTGGATTTTCATATTCTAAAACTTGCAATCGTGAAATGAAATTCAGGCGTCTTTGTAAATCGTTTAGTCTTAATTCTTGTGATAAATGATCTCTGATGGATTGTATTGATGCCCTTTTAAAATTCTATATACTGTAGCTTTACTAACCCCAATTTCTACTGCCAAACGTCGAAGTGAAACATGGGGGTTTACAGCTACATAAGCCAAAATCACGACATTACACAATAAAAAACAACATTAAAAAATACATATATCCATTAAAAAAAACAAAGTTGTGTTGAAATCTCCTTCAAGGTCACGGGCAAATAAAATCCTCTGTTTGTCATTTTCAACATATCATAATATCAAGTAATTTTTATTTGAAAAGTTTTTTAATATCTATACAGAGAAAGTAGATAATGCCTGTAGCCCAAAAACTGAGACACCCTGTATATCTATCTAATTCGATATAATTTCTTGTACGACTTTAACATGCCATGATATGTAAAACATCCATAATTTTTTCACCTACAATAAAATTTTAAATTGCTCCTATGATTAATCGTTGAAACGAAGACATTTGTAGAATGAATAATATTTTATGATTTATTTTATTGAAAGTAACCAGTAACACAGTTCTTTCTGAATCTTATTTTCTAACAATTTCGTCGCCGAATCTATTGGCTATTGTAGAATGTTCCCGTGATCATACTGTATACAGTCTGTAATGCATCGATATGTTGCAAGTAGTACTCCGCACAGGACAGCGGTCCTCTGCCGTAACAGTGACAGTTCTTTGCTGGTTGAGCGATTATAATATTCAAATATTAAAGTAGCCGCCGCAATATACTGAATTATCGCCAGTTGAACATTTGGGCTTATTATTACTAGTCAAAAATTGCAGTCCTGGCCGCAGTGGTTAGGCGGCTGACTATCGTTGCGGGAGGACGAAAGGAGCCGGGGTTCAATTCTCTTCTGAGAATAAAAACGAGTGAATAACTTGTAAGTGTAACTAGTTACTGTCGCACAGCTCTGGCTATAAACATAAACATGGAAACTTTCTGGTTCGCACTGAATTATTTTTGATGATCGGACGATTTGTTGTTCATATACAATATAAATTCCGGTTATCGCAAAACGTTCAAACTTTCAACGTCTGTATAAAACACAACCCATAACTTAAAGTGATAATAGATAATAGAAATAAAATATGTATTATACATGGTATTCAAAATAAATCGTTTCAAAACTGCTATTTTTTATGAAAGGCCTACTATTTCATTAGATCAATCGATGCAGAATAAAATTCTGAACAAAAAAGCATTATCATCGTTGTGAATGATACTTTTGATGTATGTATATACCCTGATACCGCAGGTCGAAACTGCTATAAATATGTCGAAACTGCTATAAATATGACCCTATACTCTGGACTATAAATATGACCCTACGTCTTAGGATTATATTTATAGTTCCTACTTGAAGTTGTGCCGATGTTTGAGCACGCCATTTTGACGTATATGTCATTATAAATGCGTCGAAATCGCGTGCTCAAGCATCAACGCGACCTCAAGCACGAACTATAAATATGACCAGTCGTAAATGTCAACAAACTGACAGTTTACACGTTCACAAATACTGTGTGACTCCATGGCAACCATCATAGGAATGCTCTAAAAGTTGCATAAAATTAAATTTTCCATATTTTTATAAACAAATGGAACGCCCATTGATTTAAGTATAGGATATTATTAATTAATTATGTAATATTATTTTGTGGAAAATTTCATAACCAATCAGATTCTAGAACAAAATATCCAGCATTCCATTTACAAAAACTAAGTTTTCATGTTTTTTAACTCAAGACGAAAGAGTATTCATTTCTTTAAATTAAGCCTTTGAAAATAACTATAAGAAGTATACATGTATACGCTGCAAATTGATTAACGCTTCAACTTCTTAACCCTTTCCCAACTGAAGTTGTACACCTCTTTCCAAAACGTTATTTAGCTGTTAAAATTTTAGAAAATAATTTTTATCTCAAGAACAAAAAGTGATAAGTGTGATAATTATCAGACATTATTATCACTGCAATCCAGAAATAACAAAGTTTATGACGACTTCCGGTATAATCAGAAAGAGAATGTATATAATTGAATGGGTATAGACAAAAGAATAAACTATACGTAATTCCAAATTTTCTATATTTTTGTATTGGTAGAACCTCACAAAATTCTAATAAACGGGCACCGTGAGACATCCTGTATATATTTATAATCTGAAAGGGAATTCGGGATATATGGCACAGGCAGTGAAATATCGACGATGGCAATACAATAAAATCCTGAAGTTTCAATATTTAAACGTTAAAATGATTAGCAAAGACATTTTTGTAATTACGTGTTTACAAAATCAAAATCAGATTCTAGAACAAAATATCCAGCATTCCATTTACAAAAACTAAGTTTTCATGTTTTTTAACTCAAGACGAAAGAGTATTCATTTCTTTAAATTAAGCCTTTGAAAATAACTATAAGAAGTATACATGTATACGCTGCAAATTGATTAACGCTTCAACTTCTTAACCCTTTCCCAACTGAAGTTGTACACCTCTTTCCAAAACGTTATTTAGCTGTTAAAATTTTAGAAAATAATTTTTATCTCAAGAACAAAAAGTGATAAGTGTGATAATTATCAGACATTATTATCACTGCAATCCAGAAATAACAAAGTTTATGACGACTTCCGGTATAATCAGAAAGAGAATGTATATAATTGAATGGGTATAGACAAAAGAATAAACTAGGTATACGTAATTCCAAATTTTCTATATTTTTGTATTGGTAGAACCTCACAAAATTCTAATAAACGGGCACCGTGAGACATCCTATATATATTTATAATCTGAAAGGGAATTCGGGATATATGGCACAGGCAGTGAAATATCGACGATGGCAATACAATAAAATCCTGAAGTTTCAATATTTAAACGTTAAAATGATTAGCAAAGACATTTTTGTAATTACGTGTTTACAAAATCAAAGTTTATGTCTCCCTAAATAAAATCTCATATAGGTCTAAAAATGTGATTTTTGTGAAATACAACAAAATTGATATTATTAAATTTGTCTACATTTTCTTACTAAAAATATTGTATTTAAGAAACAGTGTATTCTATTTAAAATAAAAAAGTTGGTACATAACTTTTTCTGATATTGGTAAGGAAATGAAGCTATTGCCATTACTTAAAATTTATTTCAACACTTAAAACAAACATTGGGAAAAAAACTTAAAAAAAAACATTGGATTACAGGATTCATTAATATTCCACTTTAACTATTCGTAACCACTACTATATCGTAATGAAAAATCTGTATTCCTATTGGATATAAGTAAACTTGTAGCATAATGAAAAT